>CM033648.1:77104105-77304105 GCA_019512145.1 Engystomops pustulosus | reverse complement strand
CCCCCTATTCCACTTTCCCCTCCCCCCCCCCCCTTTCAAAAAACCCTACCACAACACAAAGTTGGGGGGGGGGGGGGTGGGGCGGGGCGGGGGGGCGGTAATCCTCCTCTCGTCTCCTCGCTCCCCGCATTTTTAATTTACCCCCCACCCCTTTAAAAAATACTACACACACCACCACCGCCCCCCATATACCCCTTTAACCTTTCCCCAAACCCCCCTCAACCACCACCCCCTTTTCCCACCCACACCACCCACCCCCACACCCCCCTTTCCCACCCCCCCCACCCCCCCCCCTTCACCCCCCCAACACCACATCCCCCTTTCCTTTACACCCCCACCCCCCCCCACCCCTTCCCCCTCCCCCACCCCACCCCCCCTCACCCACCACTATCTTACTCCAAACGTCGGACGGCTCGTTAGAGGAAACAAGAGAAGGGAGAAAAAGAAACCCCCACCCCCCCCCCCCCCCCACCCCCCTCCCTTCCCCCCCTTCCCCCCCCCACCCCCCTTCCCCCCCTTCCCCCTATCCTTTTCCCTTTTCCCCCACCCTACCCTCCCCTTCCCCCCCCCCCCCCCCCCCCCCCCTCCCCCCCCTTTTCCCCCCCCCCCCCCCCCCCCCCCCCCCCCCCCCCCTTCCCCCCTCCCCCCCTCCCCCTTTCCTTTTCCCCCCCCCCCCCCCCCCCCCCCCCCCCCCCCCCTACACCCCCCCCCCCCCCCTTCACCCCCCCCTCCCTTTCCCCCACCCCCCCCCCTCTCTTTTCCTTCCTCCCCCCCCCCTTCCGTTCCCCCCCCCCCCCCCCACCCCCCCCACTCCCCCCCACTCCCCCCTTGTCCCCCTCACCCCCCGCCCCCCATACCCTTTTTCCCCCCCCCCCCCCCCTCCCCCCCACCCCCCCCCCCCCCCCCCCCCGCCTCCCCCTCCCCCCCCCACTTTTCCCCCCCTCCCTCCCCTCCCCCACTCCCCCCCCCCCCCCCCCTTTCCCCCCCCCCCCCCCCCCTTCCCCCCCCCCCCCCCCCCTCCTCCCCCCCCCTCCCCCCCCCCCCCCCCCCCCCCCCCACCCTCCCCCCCCCCCCCCCCCCCCCTCCCCCCCCTCCCCCCCCCCCCCCCCCCCCCCCCCCCCCCTCCCCCCCCCCCCCCCCCCCCCGCCCCCCTCCCCCACCCCCCCCCCCCCCTTTCCCCCCTCCCCCCCCCCCCCCCCCCCTCCCCTTTTCCCTTCCCCTTTCCCCCCCCTTCCCCCCCCCCTTCCCCCCCTCCCCCCCTTTCCCCTCCCCTCCCCCCCTCCTTTCCCCCCTTCCCACCCTTCCCCCCCCCCACCCCCCCCCCCCCCCCCCCTTTCACCTCCCCCCCCCCCCCCCCCCTTCCCCCCCCCCCCCCCCTTTTCCCCCCCCCTTTTCCCCCCCCCCCCCCTTTTCCCCCCCCCCCCTCCCCCCCCCCCCCCCCCCCCCCTCCCCCCCCCCCTTCCCCCCCCCGCCCCTCCCCCCCTTCCCCCTCCCCCCCTTTCCACCTCCCCCCTCCCCCCCCCCCCCCCCCCCCCCCCCCCCCCCCCCACCTTTCATTTTCCCACTTCCCCCTTCACCCCCCCTCTTTCCCCCCCCCTCCCCCCCCCCCTCCCCCCCTTTCCCCCCCCCTCCCCCCCCCCCCCCCCCCCATCCCCCCCCCCTCCCCCCCCCTTTCCCCCCCCCCCCCCCGCCCCCCCTCCCCCTTTTCCCCTTCCACCCCTTCCCCCCCCCCCCCCCCCCCCCCCGCCGCCCCCCCACCCCACTTCCTCCCCCCCTCCCCCCCCCCCACCCTTTTCCCACCCCTGTCCCCCCCCCCCTTCCCCCCCTTTCCCCCCCCCCCCCCCCCACCCTTTCCTTCCCCCCCTTTTCCCCCCCCCACCCTTCCCCCCTCCCCCCCCCCCCCCCCCCCCCCCCCCCTCCCCCCCCCCCCCACCCCACCCCCCTCGCCCCCCCCCCCCCCCCCCCTATCCCCCCCTCCCTCCTCCCTCCCCCCCCCCCCCCCGTCCCATTCCCCACCCCCCCCCCCCCCCCCTCCCCCCCCCCCCCCCCCCCCCCCCCTTCCCCCCCCCTTCTTCCTCCCCCCCCCTTCCCCCCCCCCCCCCCTTTTCACCCCACCCCTCCCCCCCCCCCCCCCCTTTCCTTCCCCCCCCCCCCCCCCCCCCCCCCCCCCCCCCCCCCCCCCTTTCCCTCCACCCGTCCTTTTCCCCCCTCCCCCCCCCCCCCCCCCCCCCCCTCCCCCCCCCCCCCCCCCCCTCCCCCCCTTTCCCCCCCTTCCCCCCCCCCCACCTTCCCCCCTCCCCCCCCCCCCCCCCCCCTCCCCCCCTCCCCCCCCCCCCCCCCCCCCCCTTCCCCCCCCCCCCCCCCCCCCCCCTTCCCCCCCCCCCCCCCCCCCGGTTCCACCCCTTCCCCCCCCCCCCCCCCCCCTTTCCTCCCCCCCCCCCCCCTTCCCCCCCCCCCCCCCCCCCCCCCCCCCCCCTTCCCACCCACCTTCCCCCTCCCCCCCCCCCCCCCCCCTCCTTCCCCCCCCCCCCCTCCCCCCCGCCCCCCCCCCCCCCCGTTTTACCCCTCCCCCCCTCCCTCCCCCCCCCCCCCTCACCCCCCCCCTCCCCCCCCCCCCCCCCCCCCCCCCCCCCCCCCCCCGCCCCCCCCCCTTCCCTCCTCCCCCCCACCTCCCCCCCCCTTCCCCACCTTCCTCCCCCCCCTTTTCCCCCCCCCCCCCCCCCCCCCTCTCCACCCCCCCCCCCTTTTCTCCCCCCCCTCCCCCCTTCCCCCCCCTCCTCCCCCCCCTTCCCCCCCCCCCCCCCCCACCCCCCCCCCCCCCCCCCCCCCCCCTCCCCTCCCCCCCCCCCCCCCCTTCCCCCCCTCCCTTTCCCAACCCCCCCCCCCCCCCCCCCCCCACCCCCCCCCCCACCCCCCCTTTTCCCCCCACCCCCACCCCCCCCCTTTCCCCCCCCCCCCCCCCCACTTTTCCCCCTATTCCCCCCCCCCCCCCCCCCCCCCCCCCCCCCCGCCCCCCCCCCCCCCACCCCCCCCTCCCCATTTCCCCCCCCCTTGCCCCCCCCCCTTTCCCCCCCCCCCCCCCCCCCCCCCCCCCCCCCCCCCTACCCTCCCCCCCCCTCCCCTCCCCCCCCCCCCCCCCCACCCCACCCTTCCCCTCCCCCCCCCCCCCCAGCCCCCCCCCCCCCCCCCTTCCTGCCTTTCCCCCCCCCCCCCTCCCCCCCCCCACCCCCCCCCCCCATCCCCCCCCCCCCTTCCCCCTCCCCCTTGCCCCCCCCTTCCCCCCCCCCCCCCTTTCCCCCCCCCCCCCCCCCCCCCCCCCCTCCTCCCCCCCCCCCCCCCTCCCCCCACCCCCCCCCCCCCCCCCCCCCCCCCCCCTTCCCCCCCCCCCCCTCCCTCCCCCCCCTCCCCCCCTCCCCCTCCACCCCTTCCCCCCGCCCCCCCCTCCTCCCCCCCTCCCCCCCCCCCCCCCCCCCTCGCCTCCTCCCGCCCCCCCCCCCCCCCCTCCCCACCCCCCCTCCTCCTCCCCCCTTTCCCCCCCCCTTCCCCCGCCTCCCCCCCCCCTCCTTCCCTCCCCCCCCCCCCCCCCCCCCCCACCCCCCCCCCCTTTCCCCCCCCCCCCCCCCCCCCCCTCCCCCCCCCCCCTTTCACCCCCCCCCCCCCCCCACCCCCCCCCCCCCTTGGCCCCCCCCTCCCCCCTCCCCCCTCCCCCCCCCCCCACCTTCCCCCCCCCCCCCACCCCTCCCTCCCATTCTCCTCTCGTCTCTGTCCGCACCTATCACCTCCTCTCCGCCCTGCCCCACCCCCCCCCCCACCCCCCCCCCCACCTACCTCCCACCCCACCCCCCCCCTCCCCCCACCCCCCCCTCTCCCCCTTTCCCCCTCCCCATTCCCCCCCCCGCTCTTTTCCCCCCCACCCTCCCACTTTCCCCCCAACCCCCTCCATTCCCCCCCTCGCCCCCACCCCACCACCCCCACCCCCCCATCGCCGCTCCCACCCCCCCCCCCCCCCCACCCCCCGGGTTTCCCCCCCTCCTCCCTTTTCCCCCCCCCCTCCCCCCCCCTCCCCTTCCCCTTCCCCCCCCCGTTTTCATCCCCCCCTCCCCTTTCCCCCCTCCTTTTCCCCCCCGCCCCCCCCCCTCCCCCCCCCCCCCCCCCCCCCCCCCCCCCCCTCCCCTTCCCCCCCCCTTTTCCCTCCCCACCCTCTTTCCCCCCCCCCCCCCCCCCCCCCCCCCCCCCCCTTCCCCCCTCCCCCCCTTTCCCCTTCCCTTCCCCCCCCCCCCTCCCCCCGCACCCCTTCCCCCCCCCCCCCCCCCCCCCCCCCCCCCCCCCCCCTTTTCCCCCCCCCTTTCCCCCCCCCCACCCCCCACCCCCCCCTTCCCCCCCTTCCCCCCCCCCCCCCCCCACCCCCCCCCCCTCCCCTTTCCCCCCCCCCCCCCACTCCCCCCCCCCTCCTCCCTCCCCCCCTTTCCCCTCCCCCCCCCCCCCCACCCTCCGCCTCCCCCCCCCCCCCCCCCCCCCCCCCCCCCCTTTTCCCCCCCCCCCCCCCCCCCCTCCCCATCCCCACCCTCCTCCCCCCCCCCCACCCCCCCCCCCCCCCGCCCCCCCCCCCCCTCCCCCCCCCCTTTCCCCCCCCCCCTTTCCCCACCCCCCCCCCCCCCCTCTCCCCCCCTTCCCCCCCCCCCCCCCCCCTCCCCACCCCCCCTCCCCCCTTCCCTCCCCCCCCCGCCCGTTTCCCCCCCCCCTTCGCTCCCCTCCTCCCCCCCCCCCCTTTCTTTTCCCCCCACTCCCCCCCCCCCCCCCCCCCCCACCCCCCCCCCCCCCCCCCTTGGCCGCCCCCCCCCCCCCTCCTCCCCCCCCCCCCCCCTCTTTCCTCCCCCCCCCCCCTTTCCCTTCCCCCCCCCCCCTTCTCTTTTCCCCCTCCCCCCCCCTTCCCCCCCCCCCCCCACCTCCCCCCCCTCCTCCCCCCCCCCCCCCCCCCCCCCCCCTTCCTTACCCCCCCCTTTCCCACCCCCCCCCCCCCTCCCCCCCCCCCCCCCCCCCCCCCCCCCCCCCCCCCCCCCCCCTTTTCCCCCCCCCTTCCCCCCCCCCCCCCCCCTCCCCCCCCCCCCCCCCCCCCCCCCCCCCTCCTTCCCCCTCTCCTCCCCCCCCCCCCCCCCCCCCCCCCCCCCCCCCCCCCCCCCCCCCCCCCACCCCCCCCCCCCTCCCCCCCCCCTTTCCCCCCCCCCACCCCCCCCCCCCCCCCCCCCCCCCCCCGCCCCCCCCCCTCCCCTCCCCCCCCCCCCCCCCCCCTCCCCCCCTCCTCCCCTCCCCCCCCCTCCACCTTTCGCCCCCCCTCCACCTCCCCCTCCCCCTTCCCCCCCCCCCCCCCCCCCCCCCCCCCCCCCCCTCCCCCTTTTCCTTCCTACCCCTTTCCCATCCTCCCCCCCCCCCCCCCCCCCCCCCCCTTCCCCCCCCCCCCCCCCCCCCCCCCCTCAACCCCGCCCCCCCCCCCTTTCCCCTTCCCCCCCCCCCCCCTTCCCCACTCCCCACCCCCCCCCCCACTTCCCCCCACCCCCTGCCCCCCCCCTCCCCCCCCCCCCCCCCCCCCCCTCCCCCCCCCTTTTCCCCCCCCCCCCCCCTCCACCCCCCCTCCCCCCCCCCTCCCCCCCCCCCCCCCCCCCTCCCCTCCCCCCCCCCTTTCCCCCTCCCGGCCCCCCCTTTCCCCCCCCCCTTCCCCCCCCCCCTTCCCCCCCCCCCCCCCCCCCCCTTCCCCCCTCTTTCCCCCCCCCCCCCCCCACCCCCCCCCTCCTCCCCCCCCTCCCCCCCCTCCCCCCCCCCCCCCTCCCCCCCCCCCCTCCCCCCCCCCTTTTCCCCCCCAGCCCCCCCCTCCCCCCTTTTCCTTCCCTCCCCTCCCCCCCCTTTCCCACCCCCCCCCCCCCCCACCCACCCCCCGCCCCCCCACCCCCCTCCCCCTCTTCCCCCCCCCCTGCCCCCCTTACCCCTTTCCCCCCCCTCCACCCCCCCCCCCCCCCCCCCCCCCCCCCCCCCCCCCTTCCCTTTCCTCCCCCCCCCCCCCCCCCCTCCCCCCCCCCCCTTTCCTTTCCCCCCCCCCCCCCCCCCCCCCCTTTCCTCCCTTTCCCCCCCCTTCCCCCTCCCCCCCTCTTTCCCCCCCCCCTCCCCCCCCCCCCCCTTTTCCCCTTTCTTTCCCCCCCCCCCCCCCCCCCCCCCCCCTCTTCCCCCCTCCCCCCCCCCCCCCCCCTCCCCCCCCCCTTTCCCCCCCCTACCCCCCCCCCCACCCCTTCCCCCCCCCTCCCCCTTTCCCCCCCCCCCCCCCCCCCCCCCCCCCCCCCCCCCCACCTCCTTCCCCCCCCCCCCTTTCACCCTTTCCCCCCCCCCCTTTTCCCTCCCCCCCCCCCCCCCCCCCCCCCCCCCCCCTTCCCCCCCCCCCCCCCCCCCACCCTCCCCCCCCCCCCCTCCCCCCCCCCACCCCCCCCCTCCCCCCCCCCCCCTCACCCCCCCCCCCCCCCTCCCCTTCCCCCCCCCCCCCGCCCCCCCCCCCCCCCTCCCCCCTTTCCCCCCCCACCCCCCCCCCCCCTTCTTTCCCACCCCCTTTCCCCCCCCCCTCCCACCCTCCCCCCCCCCTTTCCCCCCCCCCCCCCCCCCCTTCCACCCCACCCCCCCCACCTCGCCTTCCCCTCCAACCCCCCCCCTACCCCCCCCCCCCCCCCCCCCCTCCCCTTCCCCCCCCCACCCGCCCTCCCTACCTCCCCCCCCCTTCCCCACCCCTCCCCCCCCCCCCACGCCCCCCCCCCCCCCCCCGCCCCCCCCCCCCCCCCCCTCCCCCCCCCCCCCCCCCTCTCCCCCTTCCCCCCCCCCCCCCCCTCCCCCCCCCCCCCACCCCCCCCCCCCCACGACCCCCCAACACGTTCCCCCCCCCCCCCCCCTCCCACCTTTCCCCTTCCCCCCCCCCCCCCCTCCCCTCCCACCCCCCCCCTCCCCCCCCACCCCCCCCCCCCCCCCTCCCCCCCCGTTCCCCCCTCCCCCCCCTCCCCCCCCCCCCCCCCCCCCCCCCCCCCCCGCTTCCCCCTTTCCCCCCCCTTTTTCCGCCCCCCCCCTCCCCCCCCCCCCCCTTACCCCACTCACTTCCACTCCTTTCCCCCCCCCCCCCCCCCTCCCCCCCCCCCCCCTTTTCCCACCACCCCCCCCCTTCCCCCCTCCCCCCTCCCCCCCCCCCCCCCCCCCCCCCCCTTCCCCCCCCCCCCCCTTCCTCCGCCGCCCCCCCCCCCCCTTTCCACCCCCCCCCCTTCCCCCCCCCCTCCCCCCTTCTTTCCTCCCCATTTCCCCCCCCCCCACCCCCCTCCTACCCCCCCCACCCCCCCTCCCCCCCCCCCCCCCTCCCCCCCCTTTCCCCTCCCCCCCCAAAACAAAAATGGCAATTCTAAAAATAATTATCACACTAAAAAGTAAAATCTTAAGGGTCCCTGCCATGAAAGAAAGCTTTAAATTTTTTAACGCTCTAGTGATGTTTTAAAACATCATTTTTTACCCTTTACTTTAACATTTTAACTATACCTCAGTGATGGTGTAACATTCAGAGCGTGGGTGGGGACTCTCTAAGCAGACACATTATGATCCCTGTAGTGCTATGAGATGCTGTGTCTGAACATTTTGATAAGATTATCAAGGGTATAGGGTTTAATGTACACTGTCACATTGCTTCTGAAACGTTCACTATTATCTACAAAAAACAAAAGTGCACAGAGAAGCAGAGATGCGAGATGAGAGATCCATGATATTGGTGACCAATGACGCTCTCTACCTGCTACTCAGCTATAATATATTATATTATATCACATACAGCCATCTGTGCTGTACATCTTCCCCTGATATAAAGGTTGTAGCTATACTGTATATTTACTCTGCTGCTGTTTCTGCTGCTGGCTGTTTGATAGCATAAAATTTGGAGTCCTGTGTCTGATCTCTATCTGGGATGCAGGCAGGGAGAAGTGAGCCGAGACCCTGCATTTTACGAAGCCAGGAGAAACTATTCATAATAAGAATCTGTCCTGGCCCGACCCTAAACCAGAAGATTACGTCCGGATCCCAGGGCAACTGAATTGTATACCCCAGACTGATAGAGACAGGTTGGGATTATATCTGTGAAATGCTTCATTTTTTGTTAATACATTAATTAAGAATGTGCTCTTTTTTATCCTGATATATTTAAGAACTTTTCTTCGTGGGAATACCCCTTATGTTATTGGTGCATTCATGTAAATGTCAAATATGCAGGTTCGTGAGCATCGTTTAAACAA
The DNA here is from genome assembly GCA_019512145.1 of Engystomops pustulosus. Taxonomy (NCBI): domain Eukaryota; kingdom Metazoa; phylum Chordata; class Amphibia; order Anura; family Leptodactylidae; genus Engystomops; species Engystomops pustulosus. The sequence goes on along the minus strand of CM033648.1, from coordinate 77,295,811 downwards.
ATGTGTGGCCACTCACAAAATATCTAATTTGGTTTAGCCTGGACAAAATTTCTAAGAGCCAGTCCCATGTCCCGATCGACTGATCAATGGCTGTTGCAACAATTTCAAAGCGTGGTGACCATCCTAATGTATTTTATGAAACTGTTCAATATTATTGCTTCCCAATATTAAAATGATAATTCTGTCGTCTGGTGTGATTAAATAAAAAAAAAAACTTTATACTTAAGGCTTCCCAAAAGCCTGAGGAATTGGTGACATACAAATACATGATCAGTTCAGCAAAAAGGGGATTCTTAAGAGTTCGGAATGTGCTAAAACATGCAGTGGGCAGGGGCTTCTGACTTCCCCGAATCCAGACATTTGTCATCATTGGATGTTAGGAAACCCATAAACATTTGTTTAATGTTTGACCAAACCTACCAAAATGAGCAGATCCACAATTCTTTATCTAATGTGGTAGAGCCAGCTTCCCTAAATTTCTTTGGTTAATTACTGGTAGTAAAAAACAAGAATAAAATGTCTTTACCACCTTTCTTCATCACCACTTTGAGGCTTTCCAGCTTCTGTCTCTAGTATGTTTCCATTATGGATAGAAGCACAAGTACACAGCTGCCACATTGGTTACCGCACTGGTGGATTAGGAATGTTTGAGCTCTGTACATTTCCTGAGTTTTTTGAAGAAAAAAAAGTTCATTTTGTTTTGGTAAAAAACAAAGATGATAGAGATCTGGCAACCTTTTCTTACCACTGTTCCAGTGTTAAGGCTGCGTTTGCTGCTTGGAGAGCCGGTTCTGCCTTACCAGTCATTAAAGCTAGATGTCTTTGTTGCTGTTTTTGTAGCTGCCTGGAGAGCATTTACCTAAAATAAACCAAGACTCAAAAGTTTTTTATGCTAAACACTTTTTACAAAATGACTGAACTACTCATACGTTTTTAAATAATAACCGTACATTCCTGTCTTCTGTCTTGCTCTGGGGTCTCCTTATCCTGGTAGATCCCGCCAGCCCGCCGTGTATCACGCGGCGGTCGGTCTCAGGTGCATGGTAGGAGGGCTCACAGGCTGAGCCCTCTCCATACCCGGTAGGTCCTTTTCTGCAATATGCAGCAAAGGCTTACCAGGTAATTTTCACCCACGATCGGTGCTAGCACCGATCGCGGTGATTTTCACAAGCTATGGCTGCGGCGCCTCAAAAGACATCGGGACAAATACTCCCCTCCGTTGCCCCGATGTCTGCGCGGCTCGTCTTCGTCTTCCCGCGCCGTCTTCTTTTCTGCGGGCGCCGCATGTTTTTCCCAGCAGCGTTGCGTCATACAGGCGCCTGCGGGGAAGATCAAGGCGGCGCCCACAAAGAAAGAAGACTGCGCGGAACCCTGAAGACGACCGCGCGGACATCGGAGCAGCGCAGCACTATGGCCACCGGAGGGTGAGTATATAAGTTTATTTTTTTTTTATGCTGGTAATGGGTGGTCTGTGCGTGTATACTACTGGGGGCTGTGCTGTTATCCTACTGGGGCTGTGCGTAACCGTGGCTGTATACTACTGGGGGCTGATGCTGTATATACTGGGGGCTGGTGCTGTATCTACTGGATGCTGTGCTTACTTGAGGTGATATACTGGGGGCAGCTGTATACTACTCACTGGGGGCTTGTGCGTTTACTACTGGGGGCTGTGCTTATACTACTGGGCTGTGCATATACTCAGGGCCTGTGCGTCTTCACGCGGCTGTGCTGTCATACTACTGGGGCGTGCTGTATACCACTGGGGGCGTGCTGTCTACTACTGGGAGGAGTGCTGTAACCTACTTGGAGAAGTGCCTGTATACTACTGGGGCAGTTGCTGTAATACTACTGGGGGCAGTGCCTTTACTACTGGGGGCCGTGCTGTTATACTACTTGGGGCTGTGCTTTAATGGGGCTGGGTTAATGTTGTTGTTTTGTATGCCTTCTGTTTATGAGCGACAGTTTCCTGCTATATACCTGCATTCTAAAGAATTTAAATTAAAAAACGGACCATGTTAATTCAAAAAAATGTTTGTTTTTTAGTTTTCTCTGTTGTTTTTGTATGCTTGGAAAAGGGGTAGTCTTAATACGGTAATATATCTTAACCTCTATATTTTAAACAGGGAAAGTAGGGGGGTCGTCTTACCATCCAGGTTCGTCTTATACGCCGGATATACTAATACTGGAATTGTATACTTGTGATCCTATGTCATTGGCTTACCTGGGTAAATGATCCACTTGGTTGTGCGTTAGAAGTTTATGGGTCCACTATAGGAAATGACTTATGAACATATACTTGGGGTTTGGGGTAACGGGGACCATCCAATGTTAATAAAATGCCTTGATGACAATCATTCCCCATATTTCGGGGGAATAAGATGAATTTCATCCTGTTCTAACTGAAAACACATCCTTATGTTTGCCCTCATATATGTATATCGGTAGCTGGGTCTACTTATTGGCAAAATAACCATTCAGCACTATATGGTCATCTTTAATTTTCTTATTCACATTTCTGTTATTATTACACACATTGGACATATCAATCAATTGTTTCTAATAGATTATTCGTAAATCTACTCATAAGAAATAGACCATAGTGGAAAGAAGTAGAACCCAAAATACCCCAGAGCAATGCTCTAGATTTCTATAGGTCCTGGAGGCTTCCAATCCAGGATCAATCAGAACCTGTAGATCTGGTGGAAAAGAATTTGCCAATGGTACCCCAAGAAAGCCTCATCATGACCAGTCGTCTTGGTACAGGATCAAAATAAGATGTGATCAGTTGACAGTATCATCATACCACCCATTTTTAAAGCAATTTGACCTTGAGTGATGTAAGCAGCAGGCACGAAGGCAAGTGGGAGAAGGACTTAAATAGGGATTTTTTAAAACAATGGACTATGGACAGTAGTTTTTTTATTAGAAGGGTTTCCTTTTCCTTTTGCACTAATGTGTCCTATGAAGTATGTCAGGTACCAGGGGTAGTGCACCCACTGGCCCACCACTGACGATGACGTAAGCCGACACCTTGGAGTGAAGTCTAAGTGGTACATGGTTTTCACCAGAGCCTGTCGCAAAGCAGGTTGGACTTGCTGCTGCGTGGTACCATCAGGTGGCTCCAGGTGCGACTTTGTCCGCGGTGGTGGATAAGGCATAATACATAATCGTAAGGCAAAACCGTGGTCAGGGGCAGGCAGGAGGTCGAGACAGGCAGCAAAGGATTTAGTGGTAGGTCAGGGCAGGCAGCACGGGATCAAAGTCAATAACGGAAACGGGGTTACAACAGGAAATCGCAGTGTAAGCACAGGGCATAGATAACAAGCTTTCTCAATGGCTATGAGGCACAAAAAAACGGTGGGGGATGTAGGAAGGGGCCGGCTATTTATTAAATTAAGGAAATGGCCCTTTAAGAGACAGGAAGTCAGCATGCGCGTGCCTTAGGAGACGGGGACGTGTGCGCACCGGGCTGGCTGGAGACAACGAGGGAACGCAGACAGGTAAGAACCACTGCTGCCACTCTTGGGGGGAGAGGGGTGCACAGATGTGCCTGCGACTTGGTACCTGGCCAAAGAGAAGAAGCTTTTCATTCCTTATCTGACATATGTTTCCAGTGTGATGGGACCAATGAGTGTAAATTCCACCTAACAGGTATAAATGCTTGTCATAGTTATGAATAAATAAGTATACTTAAAGGACATCTCCACCAAAATGAAGGATTGCAAACCAAGCACACTGACATACTGGTGTGTGCCCCCACTGGCAGGATCTGATCTTCTTTAAGCTTCCTATGCCCTTATTTTTAAGGAAAAAAGGCTAAAAAATATGCTAATGAGCCCCAGGGGTCCCAGGCCCTATTAACACCTATGGTGACTTAAGCCCCTCTGATTCATTTGCATATTTTTTAAAATATTTTTTTTGTAAACACAAGGGCATAAGAGCAGATCCTGCCAGAGGAAACACACCAGTATGTCAGTGTTTTTGGTTTACAATCATTCATCCTGGTAGTAGATATCTTTTAAGGAGCTATATCTAAAGAAGACTAAATACACTTAAGTCATATTGTTAATGGTTAATCTCAGCTCCAAGATAAACAGTTGTTGCGATAAAAAGATAATTTAGTAGCAAATCGTACAACAAATGAGGCTGTTCTACAGGGACCCCGGCTTATAGCACCCTAAGGGCTTCAATTTAGCGAAATGATTTAAGTATGTCTAACTAAGCCTGTCTATTAAACCTTATCTCAAGGGGGATGAGCTGTTAGACAAAACCATCACAATAGTTGACATGCCTCAAGCTCATCTCATAGCTTAAGATTTCAACATTACACTGTAAGGTTCTGGTATAAAAACTAAATTATGTGGATCTGTTTTCTCAACCTATGGCTTAGGAACCACATGTGACTTACAGCTATTTGATTTGTGATTTTTGGATCCTGGACATTACTCTAAATTGAATCCGGCTGACAAGATTGTGGATCTTTGATTTCAATCATTAAACAATTCAGTTGGTGAATTGTATCTTGCCATATAAAGTATTGTGTGTAAGATGCTAACAACCTGAGCCCTTGGCAATGAGGCTCTGGATCCCTTACCACACATAGGACTGTACTAGAGATTACGATGAAAGTGAAAGGTAAATGGGTTGAAAGTGGAGTTAGCAAATTCAAATGCTATTGATCCAATGTTTCAAGGGAGGACTGAAAAGAGATTTTACATCACATTGAGATCACCCTTCCAGCTTTCTATCTCTGAGAGCAGATTAAGGAAACATTTTCTGTTCCTATAATGGAACCAACTAAGTAACAGTTTCCCTGATGCAATGCCAGACAATTTATATTACAATGATATCCACAGAATACCATTTGAAGATTGTCAGCCATACCACCCTTAAAACAACAGTGCTTGTCCCATATAAGCATCGGTCTCTGTCCCCCATACTAGGGTCAGCCTTAGTATTCCACCGAAGATCGAAGAGCCACATTGCCTCATACTAGGGTCATATTCAGTGCTCCAGAGACAATCAAAGAGTCAGACACAGTGCCCCTTAGAAGCATCAGCCCCAGTGCCCCATACCAGAAATAGCCTTAGTATTTCATAGAAGAGTCTGCCACATTGCCTCATACTAGGGTCATCTTCAGTGCTCCACAGAAGATCGAAGAGTCAGCCACAGTGCCCCATAGAAGTATCAGCCCCAGTGCCACAAACTAGGGATAGCCTTAGTATTTCATAGAAGAGTCAGCCACATTGCCTCATACAAGGGTAACTTCAGTGTTCCACATAAGATCGATGAGTCAGTCCCAATGCTCCATTGAAGTATCAGCCCCAGTGCCACAAACTAGGGATAGCCTTAGTATTTCATAGAAGAGTCAGCCACATTGCCTCATACAAGGGTAACTTCAGTGTTCCACATAAGATCGATGAGTCCAGTCCCATGCTTCCATGAAGTATCAGCCCCAGTGCCACAAACTAGGGATAGCCTTAGTATTTCATAGAAGAGTCAGCCACATTGCCTCATACAAGTTCAACTTCAGTGCTCCACAGAAGATGTAAGAGTCAGTCCCAATGCTCCATAGAAGTATCAGCCCCAGTGCCCCAAACAAGGGATAGCCTTAGTATTCCATAAAAGATCAGAGTCAGCCACAGCCTGCCATTAAGAATTCAGCCTCAGTACTCACTGAAAAGTCAGCCACAGTGCCCTCATTTCCAGATGAAATCATTAATGTGCTACCACAAAAAAATGTCAGACACATTTCCTTGTACTGTATAATAAGGCTGGTGATCTGCTCCCCTGCAAATGTGACCTTGTAGCATTGCCGCAAATGGAATATTGGCCACAATTACATACCCGTTTATATTCTAGGTGTTTTATTGATTAGTTATGAATCTACAATAAAATATTTTTTAATTTTTTTCAATTTGTAATTTTTCCTTTCCTGATTTTATGTTATATAAATTTTATGTATGTTGTAGTTTTTTTTTCCATGTAATAACCCTAATTGAAAAAAAATCTTACAATCTTACTTTTTTATTTGAACATTTGGACCTATAAATAGTTTACCGTATATACTTGAGTATAAGCCAACCCGAGTATAAGCCGAGGCCCCAAATTTTACCACCAAAAACTGGGAAAACATATTGACTCGAGTATGAGCCGAGGGCGGAAAATGCATTGGTCTCCGCCTCCCGGTATACAGCCATCCAGCCCCCAGTAGTACATAGCTAGCCAGCCCCCTGTAGTATACAGCCAGCCCCTTTAAGTATACAGCCTGCCAGGCCCTTTAAGTATACAGCCTGCCAGCCCCCTCAAGTATGGACGCGTGGACGCGTATCTGCCGGCTGATACAACACAGAGAAAAGAGAAGAGCGAAGACCAGCCGCGGGGAAGACAGAAGAGGAGCCGCCAAACATCGGGAGCCACGCCGACCATCGGGCCTCCAGAGGTTGAGTATGGAAGTTTTTTTAATTGACTCGTATATAAGCCGAGGGGAGGTTTTTCAGCACATTTTTTGTGCTGAAAAACTCGGCTTATACACGAGTATATATTTCCTAATTTGTATAATCTCATTATCATTACAGGCAGGATTACACCTCCTCTCCCTCCAAGCACAATGACCTCTGTACAGGTCAGGCTACATTCACACGATGTGGCGCTCACCCCCGCCCCTCTCCATAGTGATGCATGGCGCACTGCGCCGTATTCCGGAGAAAGATAGGACATGTGTGGCACTATACCGCACCCATACGGCATTGTGTGCCCATTGCCATCTATGGGGGATGTATATACGCCGTGTATACGTCGGCCTTATATACGTCCCCTCACACTGTTTGTCTACAACAATCATGGAATTCATGAAGAATTCCAGACTCCACATCAATGGAGTTAATGTAAAGCAAATCTCTAAATGCTGTAAACAAAAGTTCAGGCAATATATTCTACCTTTTTCTCCTCGTCGTCTGCCACAGATTTTTCTTGATTTAGTTTTTCTGTCTGCTGCCCTATTTTGTCAATCAGGGCTTCTGTATCCTTGTTTCTCTGGTGAAGTTCTACTTCCTGGATTGCAAGTTTAGACTTCAAATCCTCCACCTGCACGAATACAACAGAGACCTGGTTAATTAAGTTTTAAGACAATATTTTTCAATTATATTGAAACCAGTTAGCTTAAAGAATAAATGTCGCCGAGGGCTTGGTTGTAAACGTGTATAATTACTTTGTGCCTCTAGAGGTTGTGTAATTATGTCTCTGTATTTATCAAAATACTTGCTTGAAGGCAGTAAAAATGAATTTGTCGCTTAATTATTTGCATTTAGGCAATGATTCTTATGGAAAAAGCCATTAAGTTACCAGCAGTAGATATAAAGTAATATACAGTATTTTATCAATATGCAAATTATATTTGATTTTAAAAAGTTACATTTTACATATAAAAGAATAAAAGATTGAATGTGTTAGGCCTTGGCTACACCTACAATATTTATTATGCTGAAAATAAACCCCCAAAATGTACAAACTTTTTACTTACCAGAGAGTTAGGCTTTTGTCATACTGATATTTTTCTCAAACTTAAAGAGGACCTGACGCCCATAAAAAATGCACTAGGAGCTGCTTACTAAAGTACTGTTCTTCGAACAGTACAGTAAGCAGCTCCTAGTGCTAAGACAGATGTAGCGGTGTTATTTGCATAATTGTAAAAGTTGATTTTAGAAGGAAGATGGATAACAAATATAAGATGATTACCACAGTCCCGGTGCCTGGATCTATGAGTAAGTGTCCCTGGTTTATCATGATGGATTTTTACGGTAGACTTCCTTTAACCCCTTAAGGACGCAGGTTTTTTTTGCTCATTTCTTGCTCTCCACCTTCAAAAATCCATAACTTTTTCATTTTCCATGTACGGAGCTGTATGAGGGCTTATTTTGTGCGTAACAAATTTTACGCGGAGTGTCAAGGGGTTAAAGAGGACTTGGCACTCCTAAAAAAGGCACTAGGAGTAAGCAGCTCCTAGTGCTAGCCCTGATGTAGCAGTGTTACACTGCTAGCTTTATCAAAACCCGCCGATAACGCTAGCAGGCACTGTCGCGCTGTACAATAGGAACGTCGGACCAAGCTCACAGCGGTCCAGCGTATTCATGAGGGGAGGGGACTAGGAGGCGGTGACTGCCAGGCTCCATGAGGCAGTCACTGCCTCCTAGCCTCCTCCCCTATGAAGTGGGCAGTCCAGGGGAAGAGACACAGTGCGGCAGTGTCTGCTAGCTTTATAGGAGGGTTCCGATAAAGCTAGCAGTGTAACACAGCTAAATCTGACGAGCGCTAGGAGCTTTACTAAGCAGCTCCTAGTGCCTTTTTTATGGGTGACAAGTCCTCTTTAAAGGAAATCTACCGTAAAAATCTATCATGATAAACAAGGGAAACTTACTCCAGGCGTCGTAACTGTGGTAATCTTCTTATATTTGTTATCCATGGCCTCCTCCCTTCAAAAATCAACTTCTACAATTATGCAAATGAGTCTAAGTGATCTGGACAACATTACCACCCTCCCAGTGTTACACTGTCTCCTCTCTGCACCCTTGGCCCTTCCCCCTCCCTCTGCCTGATATAATCTCACACAGTGTTTAAACCGCGGTATCGCGGTTTAAAACACTAACGAAAATAAGCTCCGGCACCAGCTCACCCTGAGCTGGTGCCCGGTATTTCCATCAGAAACCTGCCACTACAAGTGGTAGGTTTCCTTTAACTGGACCAATTCAATTCTCTGGAATGCCCTAGATTGGGCTATCAGACTAATACCAAACCTTGCAAACTTCAAACATTCTCTTTAGCCAAGCCTTTCACTTTCCCTAACTGCATGAAACATCAACTCTCTATTTACTAACCCAACCTGTGTCCTGCTCCCATCTGTTTTCTGGTAGAAACCAAATACCAAGCTATAGCCTTCGCTGCAGTTCTAATGACCTTGACCTTGTATAAAAATTGAAGGCTGATAAATGGTTCAAGCAGCTGTATTTTTATTTATTAAATTCTTTTTTTCTGTTCCCTTGTAAATGAAGATTATTATTAATTAAAAATAGTTGTTGTCAAGCAGCTTTCTAGATCAGTGATTTTCAACCTTTTTTGAGCCGCGGCACACTTTTTATACTTAGAAAATCCTGGGGCACACCACCAACCAAAATAGCACAAAATGATACTAAAACAGTCATATTATACATATAGTTAATAATATAGATTCTAAATTTATTTTACTCAATCAGTGTGAAACCTGGGCCTGTTTCGATAAACACAAAAGGGATATCCTGGCAGGAATGGTGGAAAGACACACACAAAGCTCTTCCTCAACAGTTCTCAGTTTCTCCCTGAGAAGTACTATGGCCATGAGGCCAGAGTACAAGTGCCAGCTTATATACTCAGCATATGAGCTGGTACTTGTAGTACTCCAGCCTCATGACTATAGTATTTCTCATTTTACATTTCTCATGGTTATATGCAGTATAGTGCTGGAGTACTAAAAGTTGCAGCTCATATGCTGAGTATTCTGCCAACAGTTCATATACTCAGGCAAAAGCTCATATAGTCAGCATTATTGGTGGGCATTACCTTGGCGGTGGGCAAATGCGAGAGTCTCTCCGCTCTCAGGATGATGCGCCGGTCTCGGTGACGTCATTTTGTCACGCGAGGTTCAAAGCATTCGCATGTGTTATTGTACACGTCTCCTACATTGTAAGAAGCCGTGACTGCGCATCGCTGCGCATTGCCGGGAAACAAAACACAGGGGGCACCATAGTTTGGGGAACTTTCCCCGCGGCACACCCGACCATGTGTCGCGGCACACTAGTGTGCCACGGCACACTGGTTGAAAATCACTGTTCTAGATCATGTTTTAATGGCACAAACGTGACATCATACAAAAAAATCAACACCTTAACTGGTTGTAAAAAGTCATGAAGGCGGAGAGAACACCTTCTCTGCTGTGATTAACGTAATATAGCAGACATCAAGAGACTCTGTCAGTGAGGACTGTCATTTACAGCAAAGAGGACATTCTAAGGTGGGGAGAGCTTAACTTCAATGCTAAACTCTCTGCCTCCTTGAATTTAAAAATCCATCATGATAAACCAGGGACACTTACTCATAGATCCAGGCGTCGTGACTGTGGTAATCTACTTATATTTGTGATCCATGGCCTCCTTCCTTCTAAAATCAACTTTTACAATTATGCAAATGAGCCCAAGTGCTCTGAACAACATTACCGCCCTCCCAGTGCCTGTTTCACAGGCTGTTACACTGTCTCCTCCCTGCTCCCTCAGCACTTCCCCCTCACTCTGCCTGATATAATCTCACACAGTGGGAGGGGGAACTGCTCCTGTACTTTCTAACAGCCTATGAAGCTACAGCATGAAGGGGGTCTGGTAACTCGCACCCCCCAGATCCCTTCTGGCTCATTAGCAGAATTTTAAACGTTGATATTAGAAGGAAGAATTACAATTGATAGGGGAAAAGCTTTTGGCCTAAAAAGACAAGATGGATATACTTTTTAGGTTATCAGACTGAGCCTGACCTGAAAAGCAGTTGTCTGCAGCTTCTGCAATCCATTTTCGAGTCTTTCCATTTTCTGAACAAGCTCATCTCTCTTCTTTCCCAGAAGATTCCAGTATAGTTTGATCAGTTCCAGGAAACTCTTAGGCGTCGTATAGTTATAATGCTTCTCATTCTGCTGGTATTTTACACTGACTTCATTCACACTTGTATGTGCAAATGTTATAAACTGGCTGATGGAATTTTTCACTTGAGCCTGAAATAGCAATAGATGTGAAACATGAAAAAAACACTATTCATATCTGATGAAAAATGCTATGCAGGATGGCAGTGCTTGATAGACATGTGAACGCTGTTATGCACTAGCAGGATAATTTGCAATTTCATCTTGTCACATTTTGACTCAAATGTATTTCCTGTTGAATAAATTTCCCATTGCTGCCTATACACAATGCCACCAGGACATATGTAAAGTGTACTGACTCCTGGACTATGGCTATATCTTGTTATATCATAACTATACCACACCGTTACTTGTTATACTTTTAAACAGTCAAAACATAGGTACAATTACAGTTTCAATTGGCGAATGACATATGTTTTATGACTGTACTGTGTAGGGGAACGGCCTGGTTCAGCTGTGTTTCTAGCAGCATGGAGAGGACACAGTAGCAGCTGATCGACAAAAAACATAAGCTCTGGATCCAAGGGAAGGGGGTGACATAGCAGTGCTGACGCTGTTTTATTTATTAGGTGAGGTGGCAGAGCTGAGTGTGTTATTCTGTATTATATCCATTTCCTGGCTCTGATCTGTCTCATCTCTCTTTTTCTATGTATCAGATACTAACAGACTTCTCAGAAGCTAAATGACTGTGTAGATAAACCCTGTACCCTGATTATCTAAGCACATTGTCAGCACACAGCATCTCTTACCACAAAGGAATCATGAAGTGTCTTAGAGAGTCCCTGACCACACTGACCATCACTGAGCAATAAAACTGAATAAAATTGCAAAGTTAGGGGTCAAAAATTACCTTAATTGTAAAAACATGACTAGGGGATTAAAATTTAAGAACTTTCGTTCATGGGAAAACCTCTTTAACTTTACAAAAATGAAAAGAAAATGCTGTGGCACATCCAAAGTAAAATCCAAAGTTACTCTATTTGTAAATCCATTAACAATTTATCATATCATTGCAGGAAAGGTGTGGACAAAAAACCTACGTGTTTAAGCTCAACAGAGCCTAACTCATACCATGTAGGACTAACCAGAACCCCAGACCCAAACTTAAAGGGGTTTTCCCACAAACAAAAGTTTGACCCCTCATTGCTCCGTCAGCGTAATGGAGCAGACGGCCACGCATGACCATTCTGCTCCATTAATCTCTATGGAACTGATGGAAATTGCTGAGCGATGCGCTCACCGATCTCCATCAGCTGCATAGAGATTACATGGTTCAAATTTCAATCACCAAATCTAGCAGTTTGATCAGGCAACTTTTAGAGATGATTGAATCATCCGAGAATCCGAGATTCACTGAGGCTCAGACAAATTTATTATTAGATTAAATTCAAGTGCAAATCTATTCTATCCGAAACCAACGTTGCTCCACTTATCCTTGAAATTGGTATACAACCCTCTTGTCCTCTAAAACACAAATTTTTGTGAAAAGCTCCTAGTTTTGTTTATTATTTTTAGGATTTTTTAAAATCTTCCCTTTCATGCTCCCCTTTCCCAAATCAGGAATGAATGACATCAGTAGCTAGCCACTATTTAAATTAGATGAATTAAATGAATTAGATTAATTAATTAAATTAATTAAAGATTAATTCTTAGGAATCCTAATAGATTTGTATTTGATTTGATTCTGGAAAAATGACAGATTTGTAACAAATCTACAAGTCAACAAATAGATTTACTCACCTAGTAACGTTTATAAATCCTTATTATTTTATAATATCTTTTTTACCCTTATGTTATAAAATAAAAAGAGAAGGAATTCAGTCTCAACACCTTTAAAGTTATCCAAGCCTTAATATTTGCTTAGGAGTCCACCTTAACTGATCAGGTAATATCTATAATTATATGGTATTCTGCTTTATTTGCATTGTTTGTATATACAGCCGGTACTCAACTTAAAGGGGTTGTCTAAAACTAACTAAAGTAAAATGAGGCCGGGGGTGGGCTGCATAAAAAAAATAACTATTACCTACCTCGTCTGGCGCTTCCGATGTCCCGCGGAATTGTTTCATTCTAAAAAAACCCAACAATATTTATATTCTTTTGGGGTTTTTTTTAGGAATGGTCCATGGTGCTACAGATCAGCCATGATAGTGATGCTATTTCTGGAGACAGAATCCTAAGTGACTGCTTTAAAAATAAAAAATAAAAACTTGGCTTTACCAACAGAGAGGACACATTGTAAGTGGGTGACACTAAATATCTTGAGGCATAATTTCTAAAATTTTCCAAATTTTTTTTTTGAACCCCTACTTTTTAACCCTTTAACATCTCATCCTTGTGCAGCATCTTCCAGCATTAGCCGGCATGGAGCATGACTGCTTGGTGCTGGTGTTCAGAATGAGGGATTCCTTGTATGTTGCCCGTGTTCTGTAGTAATCGTTCAAGGTTGCTCCCCTGCTTTGCATAGCTAATGTATTTTCACAGTTGTCACAGTGATGGACAGCTAAAGAATGATTGCAACAACCATCTTTGCTTGTTGCTACATACAATAGCCCAGTAGGAACCATGATGTGTGGGAGAGACAAACGATGCCCCACTCTGGAACATATTAAGTTTGTCTCCGAGACACACATGGCTTCACTAGGGTGTCTTTCCTCATTCATAATAGATGCTAATCTTTTCAGGGCTGAATGATGACAACACTTCCTGCCCTTCACGGAATTACAGCTAGGTCTTATCAAAGGACTCTACCAGCCTGCTAATTAGACTAATTCCCTTTGTCATGAATTATTTATATCCATTGGTAACTGATCACTGTGACATTAATGGGTTATGCACAACTTGACTCCGCCAGTGTTAAAAAGCTAAAAGCAGAATCTACAAAAATAATGTGATGTATTTGGCTCCAGGTAGTTGATTACTCGAAAAAAAAAAAAAAGCTTTAAGGAAAGTCATAAATAATAATAAAATAATATTAAAAAATATTAAAAAACTTTAACTGAATATTGGGGATGTATGTAGTAGGTTAAAAAAATGAATATTGGGGATGTATGTAGTAGGTAAAAAAAATGAATATTGGGGTTGTATGTAGTAAGTATAAAAAAGGTAAATACTATCCATAATAGCTTACATTAATATTACATTACTTCCTTACATTATGTTTTTATTAATATATTTTTATTACACTTTTGCAGTAACAATTTTACATGGAATATCAAGTAGCCCCCTCTCCCAAAAAAATGGGAGTTAAAAAAATAAGTTTCTAACTCTCAATGTAAGAAATAAAAAAAAAATAAGAAAAAAGAATTTCTATATGTTTAGTACCCCAATATAGTCTTTCCAAAAACAGGCAGCACTCCAAAGTAGTGGTAAAAAAGTGGGGGGTGTCTTTATTCCAGGTGCAACGTTTCAGCTCTTGCAGAGCCTTTATCAAGCATGTTTAGTACCCCAGTTATGGAAGGAATGTACATATTGATTACTTTTTGTCAATTTTTTGACATGGTATTTTGTGAAATTTTGTAATTTTTTAAACATTTTTATATGATTATTTTTTACTCTTTTCTTCGTACCCCATCCTACATTATTATATTATATAATTATATTATATTATTATTATATATTATTATATGTATATTATTATTATATATTATATATATTACATTATATTGTTTATACTGTAGATTGCATTACTGTATTGGGGTCGATAGCAGTATTACACTATTAGTAATAAACCCTACATGATATGTCTGTTAGACTTCAGAAGGCACCTGGCTGCCAGGATACAGATACACAACTTCTCAGTTGCTATCTGGGGAGTTAATGGTCTGTGATTGGAGTTATCTCTGATCATGGACCCTGTTCCTGAGTCTCTTTATTGTAAAACTCTGTATTACAGGCCTTTTAGCATTTGCGAAAACGCTATTTTTAATGTGGCCACACCCGCAGTACATGTACGGTGGATGTCATAAAGAGATTAAACTAAAGGGGTTGTTCAGCAAATTACTTATATTGTATGAGCAAAGAAAGCAAAGTTATCAAATTTTCCAATATACTTTCTGTATCAATTCCTTAATCTCTGCTTGAGATGTTGGGATTCAACAGGAAACTTAATTGTTTATTTCCTGTGGATAAAAAAGCGACCCATGGTCATGTGATGTCACACAGGTGCACAACTCATTATAACACACAGCTCTGATTACTCTGTGTTACGGTGCATTCACAGGAGCACGCTTCAGAGCGCTGGAGAGGGGGAGGGATGAGCGCTGCTCAACCCTTCCCTGCCATAACATGCCGAAATATAGGGACATGCGTGGTCAGGTCACGGTCATAGTGTGGTTAGACAACATGTGCTCATCATTCCTCATTATGTTACAGTTCGGGAATGAGCCTTTATATGAGCTGTGCACCTGTGTGACATCACATGACATGACATTGGTTTTTATCCACAGCAACTAAACAATGAAGCTTCCCATAGAATGACAGCAAGCAGAGATACTTTAGATATAAGTTCCTATATTTATATAGCACACACAGGTTATACAGAGCTGCACAGAGCTTGCCAAATCAGTCCCTGTCCCCATGGGGCTCACAATCTATTCAATCTACCAGTATGTTTTGGAGTGTGGGAGGAAACCGGAGGACCCGGAGGAAACCCACGCAAACACGGAGAGAACATACAAACTCTTTGCAAATGTTGACCCTGGGACTTGAACCCAGGTCCCCAGCACTGCAAGGCTGTAATGCTAACCACTAAGCAACCATGCTGCCCCTGATATATCTAGTTCCCCATAAAAACCCTTCAGAGGGTCTACGGTCAGTTCAATAGGTCCACAGGGGATCCAGGTGATTCAGCCATATAAAACCCTATGTAGGCATGTACAACACACAGCACTCACACATAAATGCCTGCATTAGTTTGTTCTCATGACATAACAAAACATTTCTAAATAAAAAAAAAATATATTGAAAAGTTTAATAAAATCTGGCAGGCAAAGCCAGGCAAGAAGATGTAGAAGAACTTCAGGCAAGAAATAAGTGCACTTTATGTTCAGGAAATGTTTGCAATTATTGTAAATATATTTGGCAGTAGGGGGGTTCACAAAAAATAGGAATCAAAAGTATATATTATATCAGCATGGTGTATGTTAAGCCCCAGGCAGCCTGCAACTTGGAAAGAATACCCAGAAGGCTTCTGTTCAGGTTTGACTCCTAAATAACCATATAAAAGCCTGAATGAACTCAACACAAACAACACATTCAGCTGCGGCAGAAGTTATTCCTAAAGTAGGACATAATTGATGCCATTATTTAAAAGTAAATGGTAAAAAAAAAAAAAAAGAAACTAAATGTGCCAGTCAATAGCAAAGAGGTGATAAATTAATAATACAATACAAATATATTTTTTATACATTTTTGAACATAGTTTTTTTTTTTAGCCGCTTTTAATGTATCGACAATTCTGATTTCATTTCAGCAGATGTTCTTCTGAAGGAAACGGAACAGTTTACAATTCAAATGAACACCAACTCTAAAGTGAGGACGGTTAAATGAACAGAGACTTCAAAAAGAGAGTAAAAAGACATCCGCAATTTTGGGAAATTTTATTTTTTAGGAAATGATATTGGTATCATCCATAATCATGTGATAAACGGTCTCCCATTTTAAGGCTTGCTTAAAAGGGTTTTCTTATAAGGTAATTAACCCCTCACTCGCGCTGCAGTCTCTACCCACTTGATAAAGGAGTCATATTAGACTCCAAAACACATTGGGGCACATTTACTTACCCGGTCCATTCGCGTTCCAGCGGCGGCTTCTCCGACGAGCGTTCGGGTCTTCCGGCGATTCATGAAGGTCCTGCACCCGATGTCCACCAGGTGTCGCTGCTGCGCCGAAGTCCGCCGAGGTGCCCCGGAGTTCATCGTCTTCATCGTGGTGCATGTGAGTATGGCCCGTGCGACCAATTTTTTTTTTAAAATGCGGCGGTTTTTCCAAATCGAAAATATTAGGGTAACACATCGGGAAAACGCGAATCGGGCCCTTAGTAAATGACCCCCATTGTGTTCCAGAGATACCGAATAAAAATCCTTTCACAAAATATTTTCTGTCTATGTGAATGACCTGTGTGCGCCATACTTGACAAATACCCTTCTCGATCTACCGAATTAGATTCCAGACCGGTGTGGAAACCGTGTCTTGACGACCCATGTCTGTAGGCAGCACCTGGAGGCATTGACACCAGCTCCAACACATCCTCAATAGAGTTGTGCCTTAACTAGCACAACCAGATCCGGTAAGCCTCTTTCCAATTCTTCAAATTACCACCACAGGTTACAGCAATACTACTCTATGATATCTATCCAAGTCTTCCCTTGTTTGCCTTTCTATATCCTTATAATATAAAAACAAGATTTATTTGAGTGGACAGCTTTAAAAATGCACCAGGTTGATCACATTGGCTCGTGGTGTTTCATATATTTTGGGGGGGGTTTATGGACAGTGTGGTCTCATTTAGTACAACCCATTAGTTGCCTATTTTTTTGTTACAAAAAAATTACATAATATTGAATAAACAACCACACCTCTTGTCCTAATAGGCCCCTTCCCCTTTTCTGCTAAGCCACACCCATTTGTCATTGGTCGGATTTGTGGTCATCGTGGTGCATGTGAGTATGGCCCGTGCGACCAATTTTTTTTTTAAATGCGCTGTTTTTTCCGAATCCGTTGGGTTTTCGTTCGGCCACGCCCCCCGATTTCCGTCGCGTGCATGCCAGCGCCGATGCGCCACAAACCTATCGCGTGCGCCAAAATCCCGGGGCAATTCAAGGAAAATCGGCGCAAATCGGAAATATTCGGGTAACACGTCCGGAAACCGCGAATAGTAAATGACCCCCATTGTGTTCCAGAGATACCGAATAAAATTCCTTTCACAAAATATTTTCTGTCTATGTGAATGACCTGTGTGCGCCATACTTGACAAATACCCTTCTCGATCTACCAAATTAGATTCCAGACCGGTGTGGAAACCGTGTCTTGATGACCCATGTCCGTAGGCAGCACCTGGAGGCATTGACACCAGCTCCAACACACCCTCAATAGAGTTGTGCCTTAACTAGCACAACCAGATCCGGTAAGCCTCTTTCCAATCCTTCAAATTACCACCACAGGTTACAGCAATACTACTCTATGATATCTATCCAAGTCTTCCCTTGTTTGCCTTTCTATATCCTTATAATATAAAAACAAGATTTATTTTAGTGGACAGCTTTAAAAATGCACCAGGTTGATCACATTGGCTCGTGGTGTTTCATATATTTGGGGGGGGGGGGTTATGGACAGTGTGGTCTCATTTAGTACAACCAATTAGTTGCCTATTTTTTACAAAAAATTTACACAATATTGAATAAACATCCACACCTCTTGTCTTAATAGGCCCCTTCCCTTTTTCTGCTAAGCCACACCCATTTGTCATTGGTCGGATTTGTGGCATAGGTTATGTCACACTTTTTCACAAATGCTCCAAAATGCTGGCATAATTCAAAGCTAATCTGCTCCATTGTTAAAGCCATTATCTTCAAAGATCAGACAATCTTGGACACCGAAAATTTGAATCTATTTATGAGGTGGTTGTACATTATGTAAATGCCTTTGGTATAAAGTTTTCAAAAAAACTATTTAGTTACGTTTCTGTATTTGCATTCTGGTATCCACTGACTATTCTGCACTCTTCAATACTTTTTCCACTTTTTTGTGAGCCCTAAACGAATTTTTCTTCCCGATTTTTTCACCCCTAGTCCCTTACTGAAATCAAAGTTTTTCATAGTTATTGAATTTAGCTATTAGTTCCATTAGTAAAATAGTAATGTGTCCCATATTACATACTTACATCAATTCCATCCAACTTCTGGATGAAGCTGCTGCTAACAGACTGCAGGGCAACCGGAGGCCAGGAATGGAACCAGTCTATGGCGGTGCTGTTCACCAATGCAGGGAATTTTCTTGCCCTGGTTCTTAATGTGAATCCCACAGGTGAGAAACACAACACCACCTAGGATACATGAAAAAGTAATAAACATAAAGTTTGGACATAAATGAAATGAAGCAGCATTTATTTTTAAGCTTCTGTTCATTTTAAAAATTGATCTCAAAATGGCAATTAATTTTTTTTTTTTTAACTGTGAAGGTGTAGAAAATGGGTTCGAAAAGATGTCGATCCGGCTCACCAAACTTGTCACCGGGAGCACAGGACCAAACCTCCTTGCAAGTATATACCTATGCAAGTCGTTATACCTATGGAAATAGAAAATGGGTGCAGTGGGTGAGATTACGTGGCATTTTGTCGGTGTGCTAGCCCTTGTTTCAACAGCTAGTGCATAGCTAGGGGTTCATATCAGAGAGGGGGGACACATTCAAGTGGGCACTGAGTCAGGGTACACCAATTTTAGAGGCGGAAGCTCTTATCTCCCTACTGTACCATTCAATTCAGCGATATTGGTGTCTTCAAGAGCGTCAATTAGGGTCCGGCCACATGTGGCATTTTGTATAGTTAGTCACCAATGTTCATGGATCCCAAGGGGAGGATTAGAACAGAGATGTGCCATTGGAGGTTAGGTGCATGGTGTGTCATGTATAGTGAAATTTTAGTATTAACTGGAGGGTTGCTTTAACCAACTTGTCAATGGGACCTTGCTGTTCTACTAGTTCTGCGGGCCACTAATTCCATGTAGGCTGATTAGATCAATTCACAAAACCAAAGTGTTGTCTTGAAAGATCTGGCCAACTTTCATCTCAACTCATTACTCACAGCATAAGATAAGTTTTTATTCCCATTTCTTAAGAGATGTTCCTCCACCAGGTAAGGCTCGAAAAAAAACTCAGCTCTATCAATCCAAAATGGTTGACTATAGTTGCAACTTCTCGTTCCTCATAACAGTGAAAAGAAAATATCTGGAGAACAAACAACCATTCTAGCCTTTGATTACGTAAAATCACAGATTGTTCAGCACTTGACCCATTTCTGTAAGACCCTCACAATGTAGATCAGATATTTCCTAAATCACGTGAAAACGTAACAAAGGAAAGGATAATGATGGAAAGGGTTTGACGTCATGATTGTAATTTGACTTAAGTTGTGTGTCCCTTGTGATCTTAGACAAGTTGACTAGTTTACAACCAACCTAAAAATTAGATCATTAGCTTGGTCTTTGCTATAAGAAATAAGTGATACAACACTGCGAGCATTGTGAGGGCGACAGAGTAAATGCTGTTAGGGTGATGGCAGCAGCTCCGCTTTGTATTCTGCTCATATCTGTGAAGTTATTTAAACTCATAAACACTTTCACAATGTGACAGCAATAATATATTACACACAGACTGCCCAGCAGAGGATGCGCCTACTTCTAAAAAGCTATGAAAAGACCTCAATAATTCATTTTTCCCTATGTGATCAGTGGACTCTGTGAGCCGCACTTAAAAGCATCCACGAGATAAAAACGCCGAAGGCAAGACTTGGGGAGGCTATTATGCTTCCGTCCCCTCCCCCAGATTTCACACACTTTCATGGCTCCATGTGAACTCTGCACAGTGGGAATGGTTCAAACTTCAATCCACAACTTGATCAATGGAAAACATAGTGCTAATAGGTGCCCAAGCCACAAAAATATGGTGCCTTGATTCTATTTTTCAGGTCTTTTTGCAGACTGTGAAAAGGAGAGAACCGGGCACTATAGATAATAAACTGCTATAGGCTTTGAAATAGGGGTAAGCAATTTTGGTTTAATGGGGATGGAGAACTACAAGTTCCAGTAGAGTTAAGACTTCTATAAAGCAGCAATGTAACCACAGTAACTTTATTCTAGAACAGTCTCTATCCCTTTGTGCCATGTTTTGGCTGTGTTGGCACAACTGCTGATCTACTTGTATGGAGGGTACAGACAATGGAAGAGATTTTACTGAGAAAAATATTTGCCAGAATTAGGCCTCAGATTGGTGCCGAAACTGAGGAATGTGCCAATTTGTTTGCCAGTGGTGCAGATGTGCTAATAATTTCTAATAAATAGACAAACGTTTGTGACTAGAAATTGTCAACGTAAAAATGCAGCTGTTGTAATGGAGTAATATATAAAACTGCTACCGTGATGCTATGAGACATACATAGCTGAATGGGTGGCGAGAAACAGAACTGGTTATATGTCGTATGTGTTATATTATTACGTCGCATGTTTCATTTTTCAAGCCTGCGGGCAGTCCATGCACCATGAAAGTGCACAGCGGCGCGATATCCAACCGCAACAACAGTTTTGCGGCTGGATATTGGCCGCCCTAATGAATCCTTATCGCAGCCGCCGGTCATTTGTGCGGTGAGTAAACAATGCCTCACCGAGTACCAATGCACCAGCTGGAAAAAAGTATAGGACAATATCTATATTTTTTTAGTGCATTGCTATGCAGCCTGCGACTGCTTTCTATGGAGAGGGGAGCGGGTGATTAGTACTCACCCCCCCCTCATTCTCTCCCCCACAAGCATAATTTTGTGGTGCAAGAGCCACTGCAAATTAAACGCAGTCAATGACATCATTAAATTTCACAGTACTGGACAGCTTTCCAATGTGCACATGAAATGATTAGCGGAATTCATTGGCATTTTTTGGAGCAAACACGTGATTCTGTTACATCAAGTGTCAGTGCCCAATCATTTAGCTACAGCTATCCTTGTAACCTTAAAGCATACTAAACCTTAAACTTCTCTCTTTTGTTTCTGCTCTTTCTTCGGATGAGACATGTTTGCTGATGCCGTCCGAGGTCCCTCCACTTCAGACAGATTATGGAGGCTAATGATTACATCGTTCTCTCATGTCTAGGAACATTCCCTGATAAGCTATCTCCTGACGCACACGTTGGATATAAATCGGGACTGGTTAACAACAAAGTTACAGGCCTTGCCACAAGTATTCGGCCCCTTGAAACTTTCTACCTTTGTAATTTGTTTTTGCTGAAGAATCACGGGATACAATTTGAAATTTAACAAAATGTTTGGATTTAATTTTGGTAATAAAGATAAACACAAAGTGAAAAGTGGAGCAGTACCAATAATTTCGGTCTCTTACTTGCATTGCAACCAAACTCCTCCAGAATGCAGCGGCCAACGACTCGCTTGAATGACCAATGTGTCCTAAATGGACTGTGATGATAAATATGATCCTTAATCCTGTTATGTGCTGAAAAAGTCTCTGTGTAAATACAATGACTCCTGTGGGGTTCTGTTTAACGCGAGTGAGCCTCATGAAACCAGGGGACACCACCAGGCGAGGTACATGATACTGTTAGTTGGTGGAAAGTTTATAGCGTAGATTTGTGTATCAAAAAGAGTTCACACACGTTGAACATGCTCAGGAGCACTGATTCAAGCGTATCATCTATGAAAGTGAAGGAGGTATCATAACCGGACGGCAAATCTACCAGACACTACCGCCGTGCTTTTTCTATCTTTCATCTCAAACAAGGAGACAGAAGTGATCAGTAGAGTGCAGTCCAGCAGACCCCCAAACCAACGTTGGTTCACACCCACGTTGTTCCCCCCCCACCCTTCCCTCTGGATAACGCAGAGATCTACAGCTGAGGTGGAAGAGTCTGTCCAAATCAGTTTGTACACTGCACATAATCTGGCCTTTATGCGAAGAGGACAAGAAAACCATACTCTCAAAGATTATCCATAAAAGTCCATGCTTAAAGTTTGCCACAAGCCACGCTTGGATCACACCAAACTTGGAAGAAGGGCTCTGCGTCATAGAAACGCAAAATCTAACTTGTTTGACTCTAAACCAAATGTTATGTTTGGTGTTAAAGCACAACAGTTCCTCACCCTCCAAACACCACACCATCCCACTGTCACACAATGTTAGTGCATTACTGGTTTGTTGGCTTTTCTTCAACAGAGACGGGGAAGATGGTTAAATTGATGGGAAGATTGATGGACGCCAAATACAGGACCATTCCTGGAGAAGAAACTGTGTTGATTTTGCAAAAGACCTGAGATTGGGCGTAGATTATCTTCCAACAAGAAAATGATCCCAAACCTAAAGCAAAATCCTACAATGAAATGGTTCAATAAACATATCCAGGTGTAAAGAATGGCCAAGTCAAAGGTCCAGACCTGAATCCACATAGAGTAATCTGTGGAATGCTGAAACTATTGTTCACAAACGCTCCCCATCCAACCTCCCCTGAGCTCCATCTGTTTTTCCAAGGAAGAAGGGCAAGAATTTCAGTCTCCGTTCGATATGCAACAAACCACCAAGTGACTTTGCAACTGTATTGCAGAAAAAGGTGGCGCTTACAAAGTATTAACTTAAGGGGGCGAATAATTTGCACGCCCCACTTTCAGTTATATACCTTTTTACAAAAGTTTCACAATTCCAATAAATTTTGTCAACTTCCCAATTGGTGGCCACTCTTGTTGATCTCTTCCACTCAAAAAGATTACAATTTTTTATCTTTATTTGAAGCCTGAAAATGCGTAGGGCCAAAGTGTATAAATTTTTACTTTTGCCAAGCAATGGTAAGCATTAGACCCGTTATTGAGGTTTCCATTATCTTTCGAGATGTCAAAGTGATTTTTTAAACACAAACTGCTTACATTAAAAGAAAGGCAGGGGAATAAGAAGGACACAGAACGTATTTATGTAATAAAGTTTATGTACAAATTATATCAGCTACCTATAGTTTATAATAATGTTAGTCATCGCTTTAAGACCTAACTCATATTTTCTGCCATGTCCTCCTCGCATTTTCCTTTTCTTCACTGCAGCATCTGGTATCATTCTCAACCCTTCCTTCCTAGAACTTCAGCCACTTACGTTATCCAAGAGCCATTCTACTCTAACAGTAACACTGTGCATGAGCGACAACAATAATATCATTTTAGCCATGTAAGGAACACAAAGGTCTTGGGTGACCCTGTCCTAATTGTGTAATTGGTACAAGACAATTGTGTAATGGTCTAAATGTCATCTCCAAATGACGTTGTCTTCTGATGGGCCTTTGCTTTTTGCCCCAAACTTAGATTCCGTTTGGTGGCAGTATGGTGGGACCATCCAGCCCTGTAATGAACTGAAGTAAAATTGAGGATAAAAATCTTAGAAATTCCTGTTAACAAATTGATGTCTAAGAGGAATAGCTCAGTTTGGACAGTGGTTTGACCCCAATGTTTTTTTTTCTTTGTACAGAGTGACAATCGCCACATTATACTTTAAAGTGGGATAAAGAATATTGGACAGTCTTCTCCACACAAGTTCTCAGATTCCTGATGACGTGTTCCTTTTCATCACATGACCTGCTGGCATCAGGTACAAACTAAATTTTGCAAAATCAAAATCTGTGGTTGGCTCTATGTTTGAGCCAACTAATAAAGTATAATCCACTAGAAAAAGAATGGGGGATATACAGTATATACAGTCATCCCAGCCAGCCACATCTACATAGTCTTCCCCTGAAAACTGCTAGAGACTATATCAAAAAACTTCCTATCACTAAGAGGGCGTGTAAGAGGGTGTAAGAGATCGATTCCTCATAACTGACGCCATCTTGGATCAAGTGACCACTGAATATGACATGGCTGACAAACTTCATTTTCGTCAGAACTGTTTAGAATTGCTGTGTCCTTCGCTACCTCTCTGCGCTTCTCTGTGTGAAGGCCAGTGTTTTGACGTATACACGAGCTAACACAAGGACTTTTAGTAAAAAAATTCTGTCTCCCAGTAGACAAATGCTGGGTTGAGAAATAATATGTAAAGTTCATCTTACAATGTTTTGGGAAAGTGAATTTATTGGGGAGATATTCATAGGCCATAGCATGCAGTCATTTTGTCACCTTTTCACGCCCCTATATATCTACTCTTCTGTGGTTTTATATAGTGTGGCTGCGTGTTAATAAACGTGGAGTTTCTGCATTTTTAAGGAGACTGCTGTGTCCTTAGTTTCTGCTCTACATCCCGGTACCAGGGACCATGTAAGTGTTTAATACGTAAGTCACCTAGCTAGGGGGGTTGAGCCCCAGATAAAAATCTCTTAGAGTGCCAGAGTGA
This sequence comes from Engystomops pustulosus, assembly GCA_019512145.1. Taxonomy (NCBI): domain Eukaryota; kingdom Metazoa; phylum Chordata; class Amphibia; order Anura; family Leptodactylidae; genus Engystomops; species Engystomops pustulosus. The sequence continues at coordinate 77,271,019 of CM033648.1, read as the reverse complement.
ATTTTAAACTCCAGTCTTAATGGAATCCCCCAATGTGTGTGGAGCCTTTTTTTGAGGGGAGCAGTAATATAGATATTATACTAAGAACCTACAAGATTGTACATTATAGAACGTTAAATCTCTATAAAACTGCCATGAGTATCTATTTTTGGTTCGGCAAACCAATCCATAACCAATCCATAAACCAATCCATAAAACTTGCTATCAAACCCGTAGCATGACTGCCTTTGTTTAACCTGCAATCTACTACAGTTATTTGTGTTGCTTATGACTACGGTGGCATGTTCACGGCTGTGGTAAAGGTGTTTAAAGTCAAGATTTACTATGGAACCAAAGCACATGTGTCAAATGTATCATCGAGGCAACATGATGGACAATAGACCGGGGCCACCTTGTAGGCACCTATTAGATTGCTACTGAGGCCCAAAGCTTTCAGTACACATTTGGTGCAATTGAACATATTTAAGCCATGCCTATGGATCACCAAAAGCTTTGCGCAAAGATGCAACAATGACACAGATTTTAGCAAATTGGGCGCGATTTATAAAAGTGTCTAAATGAAGGTAATTTTAACATAAAACAGACATTTGTTGGCATGTCTGCGTTGGTAGTGCGGGCTAGAAGGTAGACGATGGTTAAAACTTTTCAGTGGTTTTGTTGCTCACCGTGCTTCTTCTCAATTGTGCATACATTCTCTGGGCTATCGTACTCTTGGCTTCCAGTTCCCATGACTACCTCGTTTTGCATCTTTATATTAGTAAAAACTCCCCTGCTCTCTCTGCAGCAAGTCAGATTTAGGAGCCACTTCATCTGCCCTGCTTCTACCGTGGCTTGACAAGCCGCTAGACATAACAGCCCCACCAGGCCATGCAGGAGAGCCGGCTGGATAGCCACCTACGTCCTTGCGTTCAAACTATATTGTTTGTTTTTCTAGTAGTAAAGGTGTCAAAAAAAACCTGCTTAAATGTTCTCAATGCGATAGACAGTGGGAGCAGATTTCAATTAAAGGTGTTGGTGAATAGACCGTGGCACGAGTCCGACTCCACAGGTCCTATTGTGCGCAGATAAATCATTCTCCATGAGTTACCTGGATAGTTTAGAACCGTGAAGTCGTACTTTTAGAGCATCGCACTAGTGTCTGAGTTTACATTAAATCTTCTGGCGCTGTAGACTATTTACTGGTGCACAGATTGAAATGTCCGGTACTTGGGAGGCATGCCCCTTTCACAAGGCATGCACCCCTTTTGTACAAGTCGGGAAACTCCCAAAAAAATGGTCTAAAACCCACAATAAATGTGGTGCATGTATTTCATTTGCAAATGACTCCAGAATTCTGGTGTGACAGATTGAAAATCTCCCCTATTTGTTGGGGCAAATTACAACATCTTGAAAATCTCCCCCATTAACTCAAACTTGAGGTGCACCACAATAGTATTTTTTTTTTTTTTACATTTAACTGTACTGTTACACTTTCTGCAGTATAAAACCTAATGATTCTCCTAACTAGATGTCTATATTGATATTTACAATACATTTATGATTCAGATACACTTTAGAAGTCCAGCAGAATACTGGATCAGGTGATTTTAAAACACACAGAGAGTAGAATAGAGAAACAAGCTAAGCCATAAATCAATTGTCAGTCTTATAGAAATCTCCATGGGAATTCTAAACGTGTGTCTATTATATATATATATATTATATATATAATATATATATACATATATATATGTTCATTAATTCTATTATGTTATAGTATTTCATCTGCTTTAGACACATTGTAAAATCGGGTGATTTTCCGTAATATATTTTTATACAAAAAATGAAATATTCAATTACGATAATGCGTGCCTTTAATAATGGAGCTAGAATGAGGAAAACAGGAAGGTGGAAAAAATCTAATACATTCATGATCAAAACAGTTCAGAAATAACACATTTTAAATGAGGCATAGGGCACTGGGGCTTGAATAGGCTTCATCAGCTCGTGTGAAAGGTCATTTGTGCAGATTTGTATAGGCGCTGTCAGTCACCCTGTGACACAAGACAAACAAGCCGCTTAATTTAATGAGTGGCAATCAGTAATAATTCGGTTTATTATGGATTCGTTTTTTTTTTTTTTTAAATAAGTTTTTATCTCCACTTGTTCACAAGAAGTCTGTGATCGGTTTTCCTGATACATTATTTAAAAAAAAAATACAATTAAAGACACAGTGAGAGAAAATTCATTAGAGAAAGATGCATTTCATATTGAAGCGGGGTAGTATGTTCACATCCTCCTGTTTATAGATAGATCTAATTGAAAGTCTCTTTTGTAGATTCATAGGTGAAATTTTTTAAATGTGAATTGTGGTATTATTCATACGTTGAAGTAGATTTGGTGCTGTGTATGTCTATGGCCAGTTACAATTTATTAGAAGTACAGGCGGCTCTACTTAACAACACCCGACTTACAGATGACCCCTAGTTTAAAGATGGACCCCTCTGCCCCCTAGTGACCTCTGGTGAAGCTCTCTGGATGTTACTATAGTCCCAGGCTGCAGTGATCAGCTGTAAAGGGTCTGCAATGAAGCTTTATTGATAATCCTTGGTGCCATTACAGCAAAAATTTTGAAGCCACAATCCGATCACGTGCGCCAAAAACCCGGGGCAATTCAGGGCAAAATGGTAAAATGTCGGGAAACCAGACGAAAATGCGTGTTCGGAGCCTTAGTAATGTGCCCCAATCTGATTATAGTTCTATCATACTTATGGTCTTAGAGAGAGTTTTTCTCTGGTTGAGATGCAAATTTAAAACATTCCAGGCCTCGTTGTGCTTTGCCGTCCAAAGCTGCAAACTTTTGAAATTATACTGATTAATTTTAGCTAATAGTAAATGCTGAAGTCCACTATAACATCAACCTATGCTTTATTTAGACGGTGGACATTATTTATTATTATTGTGTGGCTTAGTTAGTATGGAAAAACACAGAAGAAAATTTTTAGCTCACCTTCTAATAGGTCCATGTGCACAGAACACTAGACACCCTCATCCGGTTCCTGGAGAATTCAGGATGAAAACAAATGCCCCAGTACTTCAAAAAGGGAAAAAAAGCTAAAAATTTACCTCCATGAGAAAAGGTGGGTGACGCGTTTCAAACTGCATTATTGAGTTCTTTTACACATTCCAGATCGAGTGAGGACTCATTGGGGGTCATTTACTAAGGGCCCGATTCGCGTTTTTGTTCCCGACGTTGTTACCCGAATATTCCGATTTCCCCTGGATTGCCCCGGATATTGGCGCATCGGCGCTGGCATGCATGCAACAGAAATCGGGGGGTGTGGTCGAACGAAAACCCGACGGAGTTTGGAAAAACCGCCGCATTTTAAAAAAAAATTTGGTCGCACGCGCCATACTTACATGCACCAGGAAGAGATCAGTGAACTCCGACGCAACTCGGCGCAGCAGCGAAACCTGGTGGACATCGGGCACAGGACCTCTGAATTGCCGGAAGACCCGAACGCTCGTCGGAGAAGTCGCCGCTGAACGCAATGACCGGGTAAGTAAATGACCCCCATTAATTCAGTTCACCTGCCTTTCATGGATGTGATCTCACAATTTTTACATGTATCTTATAAAGTGATTTTTTAAAACTTTATTCCATGCATGATTACTGGAACACACTGGCATTTGTTTTATCCTGTCCATACTAACATACATACATTGCCAAAAAGTTACATAGGAAAATACATATACCTCAAAAAATTTAAAATACATTGGGGGGGGGGTATACGATTTATGATTTATTTGAAAAGCATAGAAATTGAGCTCATAACTTGAAATAATCAGAGATTTAACAATGACCTTCCATGAATGATAAATGTATGGTATTAATGCTTTAGTGTGTTGTTTGTAACTTGTTTTATGCAGGTGAGTCCGGATCTGTTTTAGTGAAGAGGAGATGGACACTATTGTCTCTTCCGCCAGGATGGAGCTGCGTGGTCTTGGCCTCCGGACTCGAGAGAGAATTGCTGGCAATTCTTTATGACAGAATCCGGCGACAGCTAAAGGTGAGTATGAAATAATAAAAATGGAAATGAGAACAAAGAAAACGACCTTCCAAGAAGAGAGAAAACAATAACCGTGTCCCAGTCTTCGCCACTTCTCTGTGATATCTTAATGGTAGACAGTTGTGGGTTTTTTCTTTAACGAAATAAATAATTTTATTCTGGTGGGCTATTTTTGGAATTCTATACAAAAAAAAACAACCAAAAAGAGCAATGGGCTAGGATTTATGAGTCTTGTCTCAGGGCGTTCTGCTGTTGCGTGATAAGGAGAAGGGCATTGTGTAGCATGTTCCCTACAAGAATATCTACCCTTCCCTTGCCTCCCGCACGCCCATCCAAACTAAAATCAGTAACTGCTTATTATTTATACAGACTCTTTCCAAAAGGATGGGGCTCTGATCTGTTCCCCTTCAATAGTTTTCGCATTGAAGAAGAATAAAATGGTTTGGATGTCAGTTTTCATTACTAAGTGAAAAAAAAGGATATATTAGAGAAATATATGTGGCTTATGTAGCAAAGATTTGTCAAGGTTCGGTTGAGGAATGAAGAACGATGTACTGTTGATGGTGGCTCAGGAAGCATTAAAGCCTTGCAGCACTGGGGTCCTTCGTTCAAGTCCCATCCAGGACAACATCTGCAAGAGTTTGTATTTACTTACTCTCTGTGTTTGCATGGGTTTCCTCCGGGTCCTCTCGTTTCCTCCCACACTCCAAAACATCTGGTATCGTCGCCCCCAGTGACATCATGGGGGGCATGATCTGGCCCAAGACTGCGGCGCCTAGGGGGCATTTATATGGTTAACAACCCACTTCTAGTGCTTATGCAGCAAACAACCAGCCAGTGAGCCCTCTTCATACACCATCTTCATGTGGTGTAGCAAGGGGTTAAAAGTTTTCAAACCATTTATTAAGAAGTCAGATGACATGCATGAAGAGCACAATGAGCACATGTATCTATTCAGGGTTTGGCATTTTCTTCTTTATTTGTGTATTTTTAAAAAAAGTCACAAAAAAAAGTTGCGACCTTTTTGTAGACTTTTTTTTTTAAAAAGTCACAAATTTACTAAAGTCCTTAACTCCTCAAATGCCACATGTATTATAAGGAAAAACCTAAGATACATCTGATCAGCAGAAAAACCAATAGGTCGCACCACCGATCAGTCTTGCGTCTAACAAAGACCAGACTTAAGTACATCTCCCTCGAGGTTAAATGACCTAAATATGTAAAAATAACCTTTCGGGGTCGGTCCTAATTACTTTTCCACAACTTAGCACTATAGCACCGCTTCTTTTTGTAAATTTCAACCTTTTAAATACAGTACTTACAGTATTGGATAAAACGGAAATACTACAAGTTCCAGTAGAGTTAAGACTTCTATAAAGCAGCAATGTAACCATTTCTGTTTTATCCAATACTGTAAAGTACTGTATTGAAAAGGTTGAATTTACCAAAAAGAAGCCGGTGATATAGAGAAGTTTTGGAAAAGTAAATTCATGATCACCGAAAGGTTCATGTTTTAATATTTAGGTTTCAATTAACCTAGAGGGACATGTAACTTAAGTCTGGCTTTGTGCGCCTGCTTTTTTTTTTTATTGGTTTTTCTGCTGATCAGATGTATCTTAGTGTTTTTCCTTATTCACAGTAACTTTATTACTAGAACAGTCTCTATCCCTTTGTGCCATGTTTGCATGTGTGGCACAATCTGCTGATCTACTTGTATGGAGGTTACAGACAATGGAAGGATGATACTGGAAAAATATTGCCAGAATTAGTGCCTCAGATTGGTGCCGAAATGAGGAATGTGCCAATTTGTTTAGCCAGTGGTGCAAGATGTTGCTAATATGTTCTAATAAATAGACAAACGTTGTGACTGGAAATTGCGAACTAAAATGCAGCTTGTAATGGAGTAATAATCAAAAACTGCTACCTGATGCTATGAACATACACATTAGCTGACTGGGTGTGTGAGAAACGAACTGGTTATATGGTCCGTAATGGTTATATTTATTAGTCGCGATGTTTATTTTTCAGCCGCGGCGCATCCACTGGCCCATGAAAGTAGCACAGACGGACGCGATATCCAACCGCACACGTTTTGCGGCTGATATGTGGCCCCTAATGAATCCTATCGCAACCCGGTCATTGTGCGGTGATAAACAATGGCCCTCACGCGTACCATGACCAGCCAGCTGGAAAAAAATAGGACAATATCTATATTTTTTTTTAGTGCATTGCATGCACCGAGGCGCTGCTTTCTATGTGAGAGGGGAGCGGCGTGATTAGTACTCACCCACCCCTCATTCTCTCCCCCACAAGCACTAATTTTGTGTGCAAGAGCCATCTGACAAATTGAAACGCAGTCAATGACATCATTAAATTTCACAGTACTGGACAGCTTTCCAATGTGCACATGAAATGATTAGCTGGAATTCATTGGCATTTTTTGGAGTGCAAACACGTGAATTCTGAACAACATGTATCGACAAATCATTTAGCTACAGTCTATCCTTGTAACCTAAAATGCATAACTAAACTTAAACTTCTCTCTTTTGTTCTGCTCTTTCTTCTGGAGTGAGTCATGTGTGCTGATGAGCCTTCCGAGGTCCCTCCACTTCAGAACAGATTATGAGGCTAATATTACCTCGTTCCTCATGGTCTAGAACATGTTCCCTCGATAACCTCATCTCCATGAGCGCACACTTTGGTATATCAGGGACTGGTTACACAAAGTTACAGTGCCTTGCCACAAAGTATTCGGCCCCCTTGAAACTTTTATCTACCTTTGTAATTTGTTTTTGCTGAAGACAAGTGGATACAATTTTGAAATTAACAAAAGTTTTGGTATACTTTGGTAATAAATGAAAAACCAAAGTGAAAAGTGGGGCAGTACCAATATAATTTCGGTCTCCTTACTGCATTGCAACCAAAAACTCCTCCAGAAGTCAGGAGCTAGACACTCGTCTGATGACCAATGGGTCCTAATGTATGACTGTGATATAAATATGATCCTAATCGTTTGTGCTAAAAATCTCTGTGTAAATACAATGCCTGCCTGTGGGGTTCTGTGTACTGAAGCGGCAGTGAGACTCATGAAGACCAGGGGACACACCAGGCGAGGTACATGATACTGTTAGTGGGGAAAGTTTATACGCGTAGATTGGTATCAAAAAGATTCACAACACGTTGAACTCTCAGGAGCACTGATGTCAGACGTATCATACTTGAAAGTGAAGAGCGATCACTACACGACGGCAATATCTACCACGACACCCTACCGCCGTCTTTCTATCTTTCATCTCAAACTAAGGAGAAGAATGTCAGTAGATTGTCACGTCCAACCATGTCCCCACCAAAACAACGTGGTCTACCCACGTTGTTCCCCCACCCTTCCCCCTCTGGATAACCGCAGAGATCTACAGCTGAGGTGGAAAGTCTGTCCATAATCATCTGTACACTGCACATTACATCTGGCCTTTATGGAAGAGTGACAAGAAAACCATCTCTCAAAGATATCCATAAAAGGCCTGCTTACAAGTTGCCACACAGCCACGTTGACTCACACCAAACTTGGAAGAAGGGGCTACTGGTCGATAGAAACCAAAATCTAACTTGTGACTCAAAACCAAATGTTATGTTTGGTGTTAAAGCAACAACGTTCCTCACCCCAAACACACACACATCCCACTGTCACACATGTTAGTGGCATTTATTGGTTTGTTTGGCTTTTCTTCAACAGAGACGGGGGGAGATGGTTAAAATGATGGGAAGATTGATGGATGCAAATACAGGACCATTCTGGGAAAAACACTGTGTGATTTTGCCAAAAGACCTGAGATTGGGGCGCTAGCATTTATCTTCCAACAAGAAAATGGATCCAAACATAAAGCAAAATCTCTACAATGAAATGGTTCAATATAACAATCCAGGTGTAAGAATGGCCAAGTCAAAGTCCAGACCTGAATCCATAGAGAATCTGTGGAATGGCTGAAACTATTGTTGCACAAACGCTCCCCATCCAACCTCCCCTGAGCTCCATCTGTTTTTCAAGGAAGAAGGGGCAAGACTTTTTCAGTCTCCTTCGATTGCAACAAACCACCAAGTCAGACTTGAACTGTATTGCAGAAAAGGTGGCGCTTACAAAGTATTAACTTAAGGGGGCCGAATAATATTTGCACGCCCCACTTTTCAGTTTATACCTTTTTACAAAAGTTTCAATATCCATATAAATTTTGTTCCACTTCCCAATTGGGCCACTGTTGTTGATGCTCTTCCACCAAAAGATTACAATTTTATATCTTTATGTTGAAGCCTGAAAGCTAGGGCCAAAGTGTATAAAATTTTACTTTTGCACAAGCATGTAAGGCATTAGACCCGTTATTGGTTTCCATTATCTTTCGAGACTGTCAAAAGGTGAGTTTACACAAACTGCGTTACATTAATAAGAAAGGCAGGGGAATAAGAAGAGACACAAGAACGTATTTATGTAATAAAGTTTATTACAAAGTTATATCAGCTACCTATTAGTTTATAATAATGTTAAGTCATCGCTTTAGAGACCTAACTCATATTTCTGCCATGTCCTCCTCGCATTTCCTTTTTCACTGCAGCATCTGGTACATTCTCAAACCCTTCCTCCTAGAACTTCAGCCACTTACGTATCCAAGAGCCATTCTACATCTACAAACATGTGCATGAGGACAACTAATATATCATTTTTAGCCATGTAAGGAACAAAAAGGTCTGGGACCTGTCCTAATTGTGTATTGGTCACAGACAATTGTGTAATTCTAAATGTCATCTCCAAATGCCGTTGTCTTCTGATGGGCCTTTGCTTTTTGCCCCAAACTTAGATTCCTTGGGCAGTATGGTGGACCATCCAGCCTGTATGGAACTGAAGAAAATTGAAGGATTAAAATTCTTAGCAATTCCTGTTAACAAATTGAGTGTCTATAAGAGGAATAGCTCAGTTTGACAGTGGTTTGACCCAATTTGTTTTTTTCTTTTACAGAGTGACATCGCCACATTATACTTTAAGTGGGATAAGAATATTGGACAGTCTACCTCCACACAAGCATTCTCAGATTCCTGATGAAGTTCCTTTTCATTCACATGACCTGCTGGCTCAGGTACAACCTATTTTGCACAAATCAAAATCTGTGGGTTGCTCTATTTTGAGCCAACTAATAAAAGTATAATCCACTAGAAAAGAATGGGGGATATACAGTATATACAGTAATCTCCAGCCAGCCACATCTACATAGTCCTTCCCTGGAAAACTGCTAGAGCTATATCAAAAAACTTATCACTAAGAGGGCGTGTCAAGAGTGTGTAAGAGTATGATTCCTCATACTGACGCCATCTTGGATCAAGTTGACCACTGATCATGACATGGCTGACAAACTTCATTTGGTCTCAGAACTGTTTAGAAATTGCTGTGTCCTTCGCCTACCTCTCTGCGCTTCTCTGTGTGAAGGCCAGTGTTTTGACGTATAACGAGCTAACAAAGGACTGTTAGTAAAAAACATTCTGCTCCCAGTAGACATGCGGGTTGAGAAATAATATGTAAGTTCATCTTACCAATGTTGGGGAAAGTGATTTATGGGGAGTATTCATATGGCCAGCAGCATTGCAGTCATTTTGTCACCTTTTCACGCCCCTATGAATATTACTCTTCTGTGGTTGTTATATATGTGGCTGCGTGTTAATAAACGTTGGAGATTTCCTGCATTTTATCTAAGAGACTGCTGTGTCTTAGTTTCTGCCTCTCATCCCGGTACCAGGGATCCATGTAAGTGTTTAATACGTAAGTCACCTAGCAATAGGGGGAGTTTGAGCCCCAGATAAAAATCTCTTAGAGTGCCAGAGTGAATTTTACAAAAGCTCCAGTCTTAATGGAATTCCCCCAATGTGTGATGGAGGTCCTTTTTTTGAGGGAGCAGTAATATAGATATTATACTAAGAACCTACAAGATTGTACATTTATAGAAGTAAATCTCTATAAAACTGCTGAAGTATCTATTTTTTGGTTCGGCAACCAATCCATAACCAATCCATAAACCAATCCATAAAACTTGCTATTCAAACCCGTAGCATACTGCCTTTGTTAACCTGCAATCTACTACAGTATTTGTGTTGCTTAGTGACTACGGTTGGCATGTTCAGGCTGTGGTAAGGTGTTTAAGTCAAGATTTACTAGACCAAGCACATGTGTCAAATGTATCATCGAGGCAACATGTGGAACAATAGACCGGGGCACCTTAGGCAGCCTATTAGATTGCTACTGAGGCCCAAAGCTTATCAGTACACATTTGGGCAATTGAACATATTTAAGCCAATGCCTATGGAGTCACACAAAAGCTTTGCGCAAAGATGCAACAAATGAACCAGATTTACAAATTGGGCGCGATTTATACAAAGTGTCTAAATGAAGGTTAATTTAGACATAAGTACAGACATTTTTTGGCATGTCTGCGTTGGTAGTGCTGGCTGAGAAGGAGACGATGGTTAAAACTTCAGTGGTTTTTGCTCACCGTGTCTTCTCAATAGTGCATGACATTTCTGGGCTATGTCACTTTCTTGGGCTCCAGTTCCCATGACTACCTTCGTTTTGCATCTTTTATTAGTAAAAAACTCCCCTGCTCTCCTGCAGCAAGTCGATTTAGGAGCCACTATCTGCCCTGCTTCTACCTGGCTTGACAAGCCGCTAGACTGATAACAGCCCCACCAGCGAGCAGGAGAGCCGGCTGGATAGCCACCTACTCCATTGCGTTCAAACTTACTTGTTTTGTTTTTTCTAGTAGTAAAGGTGTCAAAAAAACCTCTGTAAATGTTCTTCAATGCGATAGACAGTGGGAGAGATTCATAAAGTGTTGGTAGAATAGACCGTGTGCGAGTCCGACTCCACAGGTCCTATTGTGGCGCAGATAAATCATTCTCCATGAGTTTACTGGATATTTAGAACCGTGAAGTCGTACTTTAGAGCATCGCTACTAGGTGGTCTGAGTTTACATTAAATCTTCTGGCGCTGTAGACTATTTACTGGTGCACAGATTGAAATGTCCGGTACTTGGGAGGCATGCCCCTTTCACAAGGCATGCACCCCTTTTGTACAAGTCGGGAAACTCCCCAAAAAAATGGTCTAAAACCCACAATAAATGTGGTGCATGTATTTCATTTGCAAATGACTCCAGAATTCTGGTGTGACAGATTGAAAATCTCCCCTATTTGTTGGGGCAAATTACAACATCTTGAAAATCTGCCCCATTAACTCAAACTTGAGGTGCACCACAATAGTATTTTTTTTTTTTTTACATTTAACTGTACTGTTACACTTTCTGCAGTATAAAACCTAATGATTCTCCTAACTAGATGTCTATATTGATATTTACAATACATTTATGATTCAGATACACTTTAGAAGTCCAGCAGAATACTGGATCAGGTGATTTTAAAACACACAGAGAGTAGAATAGAGAAACAAGCTAAGCCATAAATCAATTGTCAGTCTTATAGAAATCTCCATGGGAATTCTAAACGTGTGTCTATTATATATATATATATTATATATATAATATATATATATATATATATATGTTCATTAATTCTATTATGTTATAGTATTTCATCTGCTTTAGACACATTGTAAAATCGGGTGATTTTCGTAATATATTTTTATACAAAAAATGAAATATTCAATTACGATAATGCGTGCCTTTAATAATGGAGCTAGAATGAGGAAAACAGGAAGGTGGAAAAAATCTAATACATTCATGATCAAAACAGTTCAGAAATAACACATTTTAAATGAGGCATAGGGCACTGGGGCTTGAATAGGCTTCATCAGCTCGTGTGAAAGGTCATTTGTGCAGATTTGTATAGGCGCTGTCAGTCACCCTGTGTACACAAGACAAACAAGCCGCTTAATTTAATGAGATGGCAATCAGTAATAATTCGGTTTATTATGGATTCGTTTTTTTTTTTTTTTAAATAAGTTTTTATCTCCACTTGTTCACAAGAAGTCTGTGATCGGTTTTCCTGATACATTATTTAAAAAAAAAATACAATTAAAGACACAGTGAGAGAAAATTCATTAGAGAAAGATGCATTTCATATTGAAGCGGGGTAGTATGTTCACATCCTCCTGTTTATAGATAGATCTAATTGAAAGTCTCTTTTGTGATTCATAGGTGAAATTTTTTAAATGTGAATTGTGGTATTATTCATACGTTGAAGTAGATTTGGTGCTGTGTATGTCTATGGCCAGTTACAATTTATTAGAAGTACAGGCGGCTCTACTTAACAACACCCGACTTACAGATGACCCCTAGTTTAAAGATGGACCCCTCTGCCCCCTAGTGACCTCTGGTGAAGCTCTCTGGATGTTACTATAGTCCCAGGCTGCAGTGATCAGCTGTAAAGGGTCTGCAATGAAGCTTTATTGATAATCCTTGGTGCCATTACAGCAAAAATTTTGAAGCCACAATCCGATCACGTGCGCCAAAAACCCGGGGCAATTCAGGGCAAAATGGTAAAATGTCGGGAAACCAGACGAAAATGCGTGTTCGGAGCCTTGTAATGTGCCCCAATCTGATTATAGTTCTATCATACTTATGGTCTTAGAGAGAGTTTTTCTCTGGTTGAGATGCAAATTTAAAACATTCCAGGCCTCGTTGTGCTCTGCCGTCCAAAGCTGCAAACTTTTGAAATTATACTGATTAATTTTAGCTAATAGTAAATGCTGAAGTCCACTATAACATCAACCTATGCTTTATTTAGACGGTGGACATTATTTATTATTATTGTGTGGCTTAGTTAGTATGGAAAAACACAGAAGAAAATTTTTAGCTCACCTTCTAATAGGTCCATGTGCACAGAACACTAGACACCCTCATCCGGTTCCTGGAGAATTCAGGATGAAAACAAATGCCCCAGTACTTCAAAAAGGGAAAAAAAGCTAAAAATTTACCTCCATGAGAAAAGGTGGGTGACGCGTTTCAAACTGCATTATTGAGTTCTTTTACACATTCCAGATCGAGTGAGGACTCATTGGGGGTCATTTACTAAGGGCCCGATTCGCGTTTTTGTTCCCGACGTTGTTACCCGAATATTCCGATTTCCCCTGGATTGCCCCGGATATTGGCGCATCGGCGCTGGCATGCATGCAACAGAAATCGGGGGGTGTGGTCGAACGAAAACCCGACGGAGTTTGGAAAAACCGCCGCATTTTAAAAAAAAATTTGGTCGCACGCGCCATACTTACATGCACCAGGAAGAGATCAGTGAACTCCGACGCAACTCGGCGCAGCAGCGAAACCTGGTGGACATCGGGCACAGGACCTCTGAATTGCCGGAAGACCCGAACGCTCGTCGGAGAAGTCGCCGCTGAACGCAATGACCGGGTAAGTAAATGACCCCCATTAATTCAGTTCACCTGCCTTTCATGGATGTGATCTCACAATTTTTACATGTATCTTATAAAGTGATTTTTTAAAACTTTATTCCATGCATGATTACTGGAACACACTGGCATTTGTTTTATCCTGTCCATACTAACATACATACATTGCCAAAAAGTTACATAGGAAAATACATATACCTCAAAAAATTTAAAATACATTGGGGGGGGGGTATACGATTTATGATTTATTTGAAAAGCATAGAAATTGAGCTCATAACTTGAAATAATCAGAGATTTAACAATGACCTTCCATGAATGATAAATGTATGGTATTAATGCTTTAGTGTGTTGTTTGTAACTTGTTTTATGCAGGTGAGTCCGGATCTGTTTTAGTGAAGAGGAGATGGACACTATTGTCTCTTCCGCCAGGATGGAGCTGCGTGGTCTTGGCCTCCGGACTCGAGAGAGAATTGCTGGCAATTCTTTATGACAGAATCCGGCGACAGCTAAAGGTGAGTATGAAATAATAAAAATGGAAATGAGAACAAAGAAAACGACCTTCCAAGAAGAGAGAAAACAATAACCGCTGTCCCAGTCTTCGCCACTTCTCTGTGATATCTTAATGGTAGACAGTTGTGGGTTTTTTCTTTAACGAAATAAATAATTTTATTCTGGTGGGCTATTTTTGGAATTCTATACAAAAAAAAACAACCAAAAAGAGCAATGGGCTAGGATTTATGAGTCTTGTCTCAGGGCGTTCTGCTGTTGCGTGATAAGGAGAAGGGCATTGTGTAGCATGTTCCCTACAAGAATATCTACCCTTCCCTTGCCTCCCGCACGCCCATCCAAACTAAAATCAGTAACTGCTTATTATTTATACAGACTCTTTCCAAAAGGATGGGCTCTGATCTGTTCCCCTCAATAGTTTTCGCATTGAAGAAGAATAAAAATGGTTTGGATGTCAGTTTTCATTACTAAGTGAAAAAAAAGGATATATTAGAGAAATATATGTGGCTTATGTAGCAAAGATTTGTCAAGGTTCGGTTGAGGAATGAAGAACGATGTACTGTTGATGGTGGCTCAGAGAAGCATTAAAGCCTTGCAGCACTGGGGTCCTTCGTTCAAGTCCCATCCAGGACAACATCTGCAAGAGTTTGTATTTACTTACTCTCTGTGTTTGCATGGGTTTCCTCCGGGTCTCCGTTTCCTCCCACACTCCAAAACATCTGGTATCGTCGCCCCCAGTGACATCATGGGGGGCATGATCTGGCCCAAGACTGCGGCGGCCTAGGGGGCATTTATATGGTTAACAACCCACTTCTAGTGCTTATGCAGCAAACAACCAGCCAGTGAGCCCTCTTCATACACCATCTTCATGTGGTGTAGCAAGGGGTTAAAAGTTTTCAAACCATTTTATTAAGAAGTCAGATGACATGCATGAAGAGCACAATGAGCACATGTATCTATTCAGGGTTTGGCATTTTCTTCTTTATTTGTGTATTTTTAAAAAAGTCACAAAAAAAAGTTGCGACCTTTTTAGATTTTTTTTAAAAAGTCACCAAATTTACTAAAGTCCTTAACTCCTCAAATGCCACATGTATTCGAAAGGTTCATGTTTTAATATTTAGGTTTCAATTAACCTAGAGGGAGATGTAACTTAAGTCTGGCTTTGTGCGCCTGATCAGTTGTGCGCCTATTGGTTTTTCTGCTGATCAGATGTATCTTAGTGTTTTTCCTTATTAATACATGTGGCATTTGAGGAGTTAAGGACTTTAGTAAATTTGTGACTTTTTCCTTGGGTCCCGAGTCTCTTATTGTAAAAATCTGTATTACAGGCCGTTTAGCATTGCGAAAACGCTATTTTTAATGTGGCCACACCCGCAGTACATGTACGGTGGATGTGTCATAAAGAGATTAAACTAAAGGGTGTGTTCAGCAAATTACTTATATGTATGAGCCAACTATGAAAGCAAAGTTATCAATTTTCCAATATACTTTCTGTATCATTCCTTAACTCTGCTTGAGATGTTGGGATTCAACAGGAAACTTAATTGTTTATTTCCTGTGGATAAAAAAGCGACCCATTGGTCATGTGATGTCACACAGGTGCAACAACTCATTATAAACACAGCTCTGATTACTCTGTGTTACGGTTGCATTCACAGGAGCACGCATCAGAGCGCTGGAGAGGGGGAGGGAGAGCGTGCTCAACCCTTCCTGCCATAACATGCCGAAATATAGGGACATGCGTGGTAGGTCACGGTCATAGTGTGGTTAGACAACATGTGGCATTATTCCTCATTATGTTACAGTTGGGAATGAGCCTTTATATGAGCTGTGCACCTGTGTGACATCACATGACATGACATTGGTTTATCCACAGCCAACTAACAATGAAGCTTCCATAGAATGACGCGCAAGCAGAATACTTTGTAGAAGATAAGATCCTATATTTATATAGCCACACACAGGGTATACAGACCGCTGCATACAGAGTTTGCCAAATCAGTCCCTGTCCCCATGGGGCTCACATCTATCAATCTACCAGTATGTTTGGAGGGTGGGAGGGAAACCGGAGAAGGACCGGAGGGAGAGGAACCCACGCAAACACGGAGGGAGACATACAAACTCTTGTCAAATGTTGACCCTGGGACTTGAACCCAGGTCCCCAGCACGCAAGGGTGTAATGCTACACAACACTAAGCACAATGCTGCCCCTGATATTCTAGTTCCCCATAAAAAACCCTTCAAGGGTCTACGGTTCAGTTCAAATGGTCCAGGGGATCCAGGTGATTCAGCCATATAAAACCTATGTTGAGGCATGACAACACACACAGCACTCACACCATAAATGCCTGCTGCAATTGGTTCTCTCAGACATAACAAAACATTTCTAAATAAAAAAATAGTATTGAAAAGTTTCAAATCTGGCCAGGCAAAGCCAGGCAAGAAGACGTTAGAAGAACTTGAGGCCTAAGAAATTAATGGACAGTTATGTTCGGAAATGTTTGCAATTTTGTAAATATATTTGGCCGTAGGGGGGTTCACAAAATAGAATCAAAAGTATATATTATATCAGCATGGTGTATGTTAAGCCCCAGGGCAGCCTGCAACTTGGAAGGATACCCGAAGGCTTCCGTTCAGGTTTGACTCCTAAATAACCATATAAAGCCGATCTGACTCAACACAAACAACACATTCAGCTGCGGCAGAAGTATCCTAAAGTAGGACATAATTGATGCCATTATTAAAAGTAAATGTGTAAAAAAAAAAAAAAGAACTAAAATGTGCCAGTCAATAGCAAAGAGGTGATAAATTAATAATACAATACAAATATATTTTATACATTTTTGAACATAGTTTTTTTTTTTTAGCTGCTTTTAATGTATCGACAATTCTGATTTTCAGTTACAGATGTTCTTCTGAAGGGAAACGGAACAGTTTTACAATTCACAATTGAACACCAACTCTAAAGTGAGGACGGTGTTAAATGAACAGAAACTTCAAAGAGAGTAAAAGACATCCGCAATTTGGGAATTTATTTTTTAGGAAATGATTGGTACTCATCATCAATCATGTTGATAAACGTGTTCTCCATTTAAGGCTTGCTTAAAAGGGTTTCTTATAAGTAAATAAACCCCTCACTCGGCTGCCAGTCTCTACCCACTTGATAAGGAGTCATATGACTCCAAAACACATGTGGGGCACATTTACTTACCCGGTCCATTCGCGTTCCCAGCGGGCGGCTTCTCCGACGAGCGTTCGGGTCTTCCGGCGATTCATGAAGAGTCCTGCGCCCGATGTCCACCAGGTTCGCTGCTGCCGCCGAAGTCCGCCGAGGGGTGCCCGGAGTTCGATATAGTCTTCATCGTTGGTGCATGTTGAGTATGGCCCGTGCGACCATTTTTTTTAAATGCGTGTTTTTCCGAATCGCGTTGGGTTTTCGTTCGGCCACGCCCCGATTTCCGTCGCGTGCAGCCAGCGCAGAATGCGCCACAAACCTATCGCGTGCGCCAAAATCCCGGGGGCAATTCAAGGAAAACGGCGAACGGGGAAAATTCGGGGAACACAGTCCGGAAACCGCGAATGTAATGACCCCCATTGTGTTCCAGAGAATACCGAATAATTCCTTTCACAAAATTTTTCTGTCTATGTGAATGACCTGTGTGCCGCCATACTTGACAAACCTCGCGATCTACTACAAATTTAGATTCAGACCGGGTGTGGAAACGTGTCTTGATGACCCATGTCCGTAGGCAGCACCTGGAGGCATGACACCAGCTCCAACACACCCTAATAGAGTTGTGCCTTAACTAGCACAACCAGATCCGGTAAGACCTTTTTCCAATCCTTCAAATTACCACACAGGTTAAGCAATACTACTCAGTAGATATCTATCCAGTCTTCCCTTGTTGCCTTCTTATATCCTTATAATATAAAAACAAGATTTATTTTAGTGGACGCTTTTTAAAATGCAAAAGGTGATCACATTGGCTCGTGGTGTTTCATATATTGGGGGGGGGGGTGTATGGACAGTGTGGGTCTAATTTAGTAAACCAATTAGTGCCTATTTTTTAAAAAAATTTACACATATGATAAACATCCACTACTTGTCTTAATAGGCCCCTTCCCTTTTCTGCTAAGCCACACCCATTTGTCATTTGGTCGGATTTGTGGTCAAAGGTATGTGCATTTTTCACAAATTGCTCCAAAATGTTGGCATAATTTCAAAAGCTAATCTGCTCCATTGTTTAAAGCCATTAATCCTTCAAAGATCAGACAATCTTGGACCAGAAAATTTGAATCTTAATTTTAAGAGGTGAGTTGTACATTATGTAAATGCCTCTTGTGTATAAAGTTTTAAAAAAACTATTTAGTTACCGTTTCGTATTTGCAATTCTGGTATCCACTGACTATTCTGCACTCTTCAATACTTTTTCCACTTTTTTGTGAGCCCTAAAATGAATTTCCTTCCGACTTTTTTAAAACTATCCTTACTGATCAAGTTTTTCCTAGTTATTGAATTTAGCTATTAGTTCACTCAGTTAAAATAGTAATGGTGTCCCATATTACATACTTACCTCAATTCCATCCAATCGCTTGAAAGCTGCTGCTATACGATGCAGGGCAGACGTGTAGGCCGGAATGGAACAGTCTATGGCGGTGCGGTCCCAATCGGGAGTTCGTGAATGGTTCGGTTGTAATGTTGATAGCGTGGAGAAACAGACACCGGACCTCCGAGTAACATGATGAAAAAGTATAAACATAAAAGTTTGGACATAAATGAAATGAAGCAGCATTTATTTTTAAGCGCTTCTGTTCATTTTAAAAATTGATCTCAAAATGGCAATTAATTTTTTTTTTTTAACGTGTGAAGGTGTAGGAAAATGGGTTCGAAAAGATGTCGATCCGGCTCACCAACTTGTCACCGGGGGGAGCACAGGACCAAACCTCCTTGCAAGTTATACCTATGCAAGTCGTTTACTCTATGGAAATAGAAAAAGGGTGCAGGGTGTGAGATTACTGCATTGTGGCCTTGTGTGCTGGGTGTGCAGCCTTGTTTCAACAGCTAGTGATAGCTGGGTTCAGTATCAGAGAGGGGGACCTTCAAGTGGGCAGAAGTCAGGGTACACCAATTTTAGAGGCGGAAGCCTTATCTCCCTACTGTACCATTCAATTAGCGATATTGTGTGTTTTCAAGAGCGTCAATTAGGGTGGCCGCCACAGTGGGCATTTGTATAGTAGTACCAATTGTCATGGATCCAAGGGGAGGATAGACAGGATGTGTGCCATTGGAGGTTAGGTGCATGGTGTGTCATTGTATAGTGACAATTTAGTATAACTGGAGGGTTGCTTTAACCACTTGTCATGGGACCTTGCTGTTCTACTAGTTCTGCGGGGACTAATATCCATGTAGGCTGATGTAATCAATTCACAAAAACCAAAGGTGTTGTCTTGAAAGAATCTGGCCCAACTTTCATCTCAACTCATTTCTCACAGCATAAGATAAGTTTTTATCCCATTTCTTAAGAGATGTTCCTCCACCAGGTAAGGCTCGAAAAAAAAACTCAGCCGATCAATCCAAATGGTTTGACTATAGTTGCAACTTCGTTTCCTCATAACAGTTGAAAAGAAAAATATCTGGAAACAAACAACCATCTAGCCTTTGATTACGTAAAATACACAGATTGTTCAGCACTTGACCATTCTCGTAAGACCCTCACAATGTAGATCAGATATTTCTCAAATCACGGTGAAAACGTAACAAAGGAAAGGATAATGATGGAAAGGTTTGATGTCATGACGTAATTTGACTTTAGTTGGGTGTCCTTGTGATCTTAGAGAGCTTAGTTTACAACCAACCTAAAAATTAGATCATTAGCTTGGTCTTTGCTATAAGGAATAAGTGGATACAACACTGCGAAGCATTGTGAGGGCGACAGAGTAGTAAATGCTGTTAGGGTGATGGCAGCAGTCCGCTTTGTATCTGCTCCATATCTGGTGGAAGTTATTTAAACTCAAATAAATAATAACATCTTCTAAATGTGACAGAAATTATATTACACACGAGACTGCCCAGCAGAGGATGCGCCTACTCTAAAAAGCTATGAAAGACCTCAATAATTCATTTTCCCTATGTGATCAGTGGTCGTGAGCCGCCATTAAAAAGCATCCACGAGTAAAAACGCCGAAGCAAGATTGGGGGAGGCTATTATGCTTCCGTCCCCTCCCCAGATTTCACACACTTCATGGCTCCATGTGAACTCTGCCACAGTGGAATGGTTCAAACTTCAATCCACAACTTGATCAATGGAACATAGTGCTAATAGGTGCCCAAGCCACAAAAATGGTGCCTTGATCTTATTTTTCAGGTCTTTTTGCAGGACTGTGAAAAGGAGAGAACCGGGCACTAAGATATAAACTGCTTAGGCTTTGAAATAGGGGTAAGCAATTTTGGTTTGATGGGGAGGGAGAACTACAAGTTCCAGTAGAGTTAAGACTTCTATAAAGCAGCCATGTAAACTATTTCCGTTTTATCCAATACTGTAAGTACTGTATTTAAAAAGGTTGAATTTACCAAAAAGAAGCCGGTGTTAGTGAGTTTTGGGAAAGTAACATGACCACCGAAAGGTTATGTTTTAATTTAGGTCAATTAACCTGAGGAGATGTACTTAAGTCTGGCTTTGTGCGGCACTGATCGTGTGCGCCTATTGGTTTTCTGCTGATCAGATGTATCTTAGTGTTTTCCTTATAATAACATGTGGCATTTAGGAGTTAAGGACTTTAGTAATTGGGACTTTTTAAAAAAAAAAGTCAAAAAAGGTCCGCAAATTTTTTTTTGTGACTTTTTTAAAAAATACACAAATAAAGAAGAAAATGCCAAACCTTGAATTAGATACATGTGCTCAATTGTGCTCTTCATGCATGTCATCTGACTTCCTTAATAACATGGTTTTGAAAACTTTTTAACCCCTTGCTACACCACATGAAGATGGTGTATGAAGAGGGCACACTGGCTGAGCCTTCCACATACACTCTGGGTGTTTGCTGCATAATGCACTAGAAGTGGGTGTTAACCATATAAATGCCCCCAGGCGCCGCAGTCTTGGGCCAGATCATGCCCCCCATGATGTCACTGGGGGCGACGATACCAGTATGTTTTGGAGTGTGGGAGGAAACCGGAGGACCCGGAGGAAACCCATGCAAACACAGAGAGTAAGTAAATACAAACTCTTTGCAGATGTTGTCCTGGATGGGACTTGAACCAAGGACCCCAGTGCTGCAAGGCTGTAGTGCTTATCACTGAGCCACCATCAACAGTACATCGTTTCTTCATATCCTCAACTGAACCTTGACAAATCTTTGCTACATAAGCCACATATATTTCTCTAATATATCCTTTTTTTCACTTAGTAATGAAAACTGACATCCAAACCATTTTAATTCTTCTTCAATGCGAAAACTATTGAAGGGGAACAGATCAGAGCCCATCCTGTTGGAAAGAGTCTGTATAAATAATAGCAGTTACTGATTTTATAGTTTGGATGGGCATGCGGGAGCAGAGGGAAGGGTAGATATTCTTGTAGGGAACATGCTACACAATGCCCTTCTCCTTATCACGCAACAGCAGAACGCCCTGAGACAAGACTCATAAATCCTGAGCCACATTGCTTCTTTTTGTTTGTTTTTTTTGGTGTTTGCTGCATAATGCACTAGAAGTGGGTGTTAACCATATAAATGCCCCCTAGGCGCCGCAGTCTTGGGCCAGATCATGCCCCCCATGATGTCACTGGGGGCGACGATACCAGTATGTTTTGGAGTGTGGGAGGAAACCGGAGGACCCGGAGGAAACCCATGCAAACACAGAGAGTAAGTAAATACAAACTCTTTGCAGATGTTGTCCTGGATGGGACTTGAACGAAGGACCCCAGTGCTGCAAGGCTTTAATGCTTATCACTGAGCCACCATCAACAGTACATCGTTTCTTCATATCCTCAACCGAACCTTGACAAATCTTTGCTACATAAGCCACATATATTTCTCTAATATATCCTTTTTTTTCACTTAGTAATGAAAACTGACATCCAAACCATTTTAATTCTTCTTCAATGCGAAAACTATTGAAGGGGAACAGATCAGAGCCCATCCTTTTGGAAAGAGTCTGTATAAATAATAGCAGTTACTGATTTTATAGTTTGGATGGGCGTGCGGGAGCAGAGGGAAGGGTAGATATTCTTGTAGGGAACATGCTACACAATGCCCTTCTCCTTATCACGCAACAGCAGAACGCCCTGAGACAAGACTCATAAATCCTGAGCCACATTGCTTCTTTTTGTTTGTTTTTTTTTGTATAGAATTCCAAAAATAGCCCACACAGAATAAAATTATTTATTTCGTTAAAGAAAAAACCCACAACTGTCTACCATTAAGATATCACAGAGAAGTGGCGAAGACTGGGACATCGGTTATTGTTTCTCTCTTCTTGAAAGGTTGTTTTCTTTGTTCTCATTTCCATTTTTATTATTTCATACTCACCTTTAGCTGTCGCCGGATTCTGTCAATAAAAAAGTGCCAGCAATTCTCTCTTGAGTCCGGGAGGCCAAGACCACGCAGCTCCATCCTGGCGGAAGAGACAATAGTGTCCATCTCCTCTTCACTAAACAGATCCGGGATCTCACCTGCATAAAACAGTACAAACAACACACTAAAGTATATAATATCATACATTTATCATTCATGGAAGGTCATTGGTAAATCTCTGATTATTTCAGGTTATGATCTCAATTTCTATTGCTTTTCAAATAAATCATAAATCGTATAACCCCCCCCCCAATGTATTTTTAAATTTTTTTGAGGTATATGTATTTTCCTATGTAACATTTTTGGCAATGTATGTATGTTAGTATGGACAGGATGAAAACAAATGCCAGTGTGTTCCAGTAAATCATGCATGGAATAAAGTTTTTAAAAAAATCACTTTATAAGATACATGTAAAAAATTGTGAGATCACATCCATGAAAAGGCAGGTGAACTGAATTAATGGGGGTCATTTACTTACCCGGTCCATTCGCGTTTCAGCGGCGACTTCTCCGACGAGCGTTCGGGTCTTCCGGCAATTCATGAAGGTCCTGTGCCCGATGTCCACCAGGTTTCGCTGCTGCGCCGAGTTGCGTCGGAGTTCACTGATCTCTTCCTGGTGCATGTAAGTATGGCGCGTGCGACCAAATTTTTTTTTAAAATGCGGCGGTTTTTCCAAATCCGTCGGGTTTTCGTTCGACCACACCCCCCGATTTCTGTTGCATGCATGCCAGCGCCGATGCGCCAATATCCCGGGGCAATCCAGGGGAAATCGGAAATATTCGGGTAACACGTCGGGAAAACGCGAATCGGGCCCTTAGTAAATGACCCCCAATGAGTCCTCACTCAGATCTGGAATGTGTAAAAGACTCAATAATGCAGTTTGAAACGCGTCACCCACCTTTCTCATGGAGGTAAATTTTTAGCTTTTTTTCCCTTTTTGAAGTACTGGGGCATTTGTTTTCATCCTGAATTCTCCAGGAACCGGATGAGGTGTCTAGTGTTCTGTGCACATGGACCTATTAGAGGTGAGCTAAAAATTTTCTTCTGTGTTTTTCCATACTAACTAAGGCCACAAATAATAAATAATGTCCACCGTCTAAATAAATGCATCAAGGTTGCATGTTATATTGTGGACTTCAGCATTTACTAATTAGCTAAAATTAATCAGTATAATTTCAAAAAGTTGCAGCTTTGGACTGGCAAAGCACAAACGAGGCCTGGAATGTTTTTAAATTTGCATCTCAACAGAAGAAAACTCTTCTCTAAGACCATAAGTATGATAGAACTATAATCAGATTGGGGCACATTTACTAAGGCTCCGAACACCGCATTTTCGTCTGGTTTCCCGACATTTTACCATTTTGCCCTGAATTGCCCCGGGTTTTTGGCGCACGTGATCGGATTGTGGCTTCAAAATTTTTTGCTGTAATGGCACCAAGGATTATCAATAAAGCTTCATTGCAGACACTTTACAGCTGATCACTGCAGCCTGGGACTATAGTAACATCCAGAGAGCTTCACCAGAGGTCATAGGGGGCAGAGGGGTCCATCTTTAACTAGGGGTCATCTGTAAGTCGGGTGTTGTTAAGTAGAGCCGCCTGTACTTCTAATAAATTGTAACTGGCCATAGACATACACAGCACCAAATCTCTTCAACCGTATGAATAATACCACAATTCACAATTTAAAAAAATTTCACCTATGAATCTACAAAAAGAGACTTTCTAATTAGATCTATCTATAAAACAGGAGGATGTGAACATACTACCCCGCTTCCAATATGAAATGCATACATTTCTTCTAATGAATTTTCTCTCACTGTGTCTTTAATTGTATTTTTTTTTTAAATAATGTATCAGGAAAACCGATCACAGACTTCTTGTGAAACAAGTGGAGATAAAAACTTATTTAAAAAAAAAACGAAATCCATAATAAACCGAATTATTACTGATTGCAACTCATTAAATTAAGCGGCTTGTTTGTCTTGTGTCACAGGGGTGACTTGACAGCGCCTATTACAAATCTGCACAAATGACCTTTCACACGAGCTGATGAAGCCTATTCAAGCCCCAGTGCCCTATGCTCATTTAAAATGTGTTATTTCTGAACTGTTTTGATCATGAATGTATTTAGATTTTTTTTTCCCCTTCCTGTTTTCCTCATTTCTAGGCTCCATTATTTAAAGGCACGCATTATCGTAATTTGAATATATTTCATTTTTTGTATAAAAATATATTACCTGAAAATCACCCGATCTATACAAATGTGTCTAAAGCAGATGAAATATCTATCACATAATAGAATTAATGAACATATATATATAGACACACGTTTAGAATTCCCATGGAGATTTCTAGAAGACATGACAATTGATTTCTATGGCTTAGCTTGTTTCTATATTCTATCTCTGTGTGTTTTAAAATCACCTGATCCATATTTCTTGCTGGACTTCTAAAGTGTATCTGAAAATCATAAATGTATTGTAAATTATCAATATAAGACATCTAGTTAGGGAGAATCATTAGGTTATACTGCAGAAAGTGAACAGTACAGTTAAATGTAAAAAAAAAAAAAATTACTATTGTGGTTGCACCTCAATGTTTGAGTATAATGGGGAGATTTATCAAGATGTTGTAATTTTGCCCCCAACAAAATAGGGGAGATTTATCAATCTGTCTACACCAGAATTCTGGAGTCATTTGCAAATGAAATACTATGCACCACATTTATTGTGGGTTTTAGACCATTTTTTTGGGAGTTTCCCGACTTGTACAAAAGGGGGCATGGCCTTGTGAAAAGGGGCATGGCCTAGCCCAAGTACCGGACATTTCAATCTGTGCACCAGTAAATACAGTCTAAGCGCCAGAAGATTTTAATGTAAACTAGACCAACTAGTAGCTGCTCTAAAGCACGACTCCACGGTTCTAAACTACTCCAGATAACTCATGTAGAATGATTTATCTGGCGCACAATAGGACTGTGGAGTCGGACTCTGCACCGGTCTATTCACCAACACTTTATTGAATCTCTCCCACTGTCTTAAATGCATTGAAGAACATTTATCAAGGATTTTTTTTGACACCTTTACTACTAGAAAAACAAAAGTAAGTTGAACGTCAATGGACGTACCTTTACTACTAGAAAAACAAAAGTAAGTTGAACGTCAATGGACGTAGGTGGCTATCCAGCCGGCTCTCCTGGCTCTGGCTGGTGGGGCTGTTATAGTCATAGCTGGCTTGTCAAGCCAGGTAGAAGCAGGGCAGATAAGTGGCTCCTAAATCTGACTTGCTGCAGCAGAGCAGGGGAGTTTTACTAAGTAAAAGATGCAAACGAGGTAGTCTGGGAACTGGAAGCCCAAGAACGTAACTATAGCCCAAGAAATGTAATGCACTATTGAGAAGCAGGTGAGCAAAAACCACTGAGTTTTAACCATCGTCTCCTTCTCAGCCCAGCACTACCAACAGCAGACATGCCAAAATGTCTGTCTAGTCTAAATTTACCTTAATTTTAGACACTTTTAATAAATCCGCCCCAATTTGCTAAATTCTGGTCATTTGTTGCATCTTTGCGCAAAGCTTTTTGTGACTCCATAGGGCATGGCTTAAATATGTTCAATTGCACCAAATGTGTACTGTAAAGCTTTGGCCTCCAGTAAGCAATCTAATAGGCTGCCTAAAGGTGCCCCCGGTCTATTGTCCAGCATGTGCCTCGATGATACATTTGACACATGTGCTTGGTCTAGTAAATCTTGACTTTAAACACCTTACACAGCCGTGAACATGCCAACCGTAGTCATAAGCAACACAAATACTGTAGTAGATTGCAGGTTAAACAAAGCAGTATGCTAGGGTTTGATAGCAAGTTTTATGGATTGGTTTATGGATTGGTTTATGGATTGGTTTGCCTGAACCAAAAATAGATACTCATGCAGTTTTATAGAGATTTAAGTTCTATTAACTGTACAATCTTGTAGGTTCTTAGTATAATATCTATATTACTGCTCCCTCAAAAAAGGCCTCCATACACATTGGGGGGAATTCATTAAGACTGGAGTTTTAAATTCACTCTGGCACTCTAAGAGATTTTTATCTGGGGCTCAAACCCCCCTATTGCTAGGTGACTTACGTATTAAACCTTACATGGCTCCCTGGTACCGGGATGAGAGCAGAAACTAAGACACAGCAGTCTCTTAGAAAATGCAGAATCTCCAACTTTATTAACACGCAGCCACATATATAAAACACAGAAGAGTAGATTCATAGGGGCGTGAAAAGGTGATAAAATACTGCAATGCTATTGGCCATACTGAATATCTCCCCATAAATTCACTTTCCCAAAACATGTAGATGAACTTTACATATTATTTCTCACACCCAGCATTGTCTACTGGGAGACAGAATGTTTTTACTAAAAGTCCTTGTGTTAGCTCTGTATAAGTCACAACATGGCCTTCACACAGAGAAGCTGCAGAGAGGAGCGAGGACACAGCAATTTCTAAACAGTTCTGACAAAATGAAGTTTGTCAGCCATGTCATGATTCAGTGGTCAACTTGATCCAAGATGGCGTCAGTAGAGGAATATATCTCTTACACACTCTTACACGCCTCTTAGTGAATAGGAGTTTTTTGATATAGTCTCTGCAGGTTTTCCAGGGGAGACTATAGTAGATGTGGCTGGCTGGGGATACTGTATATACTGTATATCCCCCATTCTTTTTCTAGTGGATTATACTTTTATTAGGTTGGCTCAACATAGAGCAAACACAGATTTTGATTTTGCAAAATTAGTTGTACCTGATGCCAGCAGGTCATTGATGAGAACAAGGAACCTTTCATCAGGAATCTGAGCATCTGTGTGGAGGAAGACTGTCCCAATATTCTTTATCCCCACTTTAAAGTATAATGTGGCGATTGTCACTCTGTAAAAAGAAAAAAAAAATTGTCAAAACACGTCAAACTGAGTATTCCTCTTAAGACCTCAATTTTGTTAACAGAATTTCTAAGATTTTATCCTCAATTTTACTTCAGTTCCATACAGGGCTGGATGGGTCCACCATATCCAAAGGAATCTAAGTTGGGGCAAAAAGCAAAGGCCCATCAGAAGACAACGTCATTTGGAGATGACTATTTAGAATTACACAATTGGTCTGTGGACCAATACACAATTAGACAGGTCACCCAGACCTTTTTTTCCTTACATGGCTAAAAAATATATATTGTTGTCTCATGCACAGTTCTGTAAGATGTAGAATGGCTCTTGGGATAGAAGTGGCTGAAGTTCTAGGAAGAAGGGTTTGAGAATGATACCTAGAATGGCTGACAGTGAAGAAAAGAAATGGAGGAGGACATGGCAGAAAATATGAGATTGAGGTTCTTAAAGCGATGACTAAATTATTATAAACTAATAGTGTAGCTGATATAATTTGTATAAACTTTATTACATAAATACGTCTTGTGTCTTCTTATTCCCTGCCTTTCTTATTAATGTAAGCAGTTTGGTACTCATTGACAGCTCAAAGATAATGGAAACCAATAACGGGTCTAATGACTTACATGCTTGCAAAAGTAAACATTTAACACTTTTGCCACATTTCAGGCTTCAAAATAAAGATATAAAATTGTAATCTTTTGGTGAAGAGATCAACAAAGTGGGCCACAATTGGGAAGTGGAACAAAATTTATTGGATTTGAAAATTTTGTAAAAAGTAATAAACTGAAAAGTGGGGCGTGCAAAATTATTCGGCCCCCTTAAGTTAATACTTTGTAGCGCCACCTTTTCTGCCAATTACAGTTCAAGTCACTTGTGGTTTGTTGCACATCGAAGAGACTGAAAATCTTGCCCATTCTTCCTTGTGAAAAACAGATGGAGCTCAGGGAGGTTGGATGGGGAGCGGTTGTGAACAATAGTTTTCAGCTCATTCCACAGATTCTCTATGGATTCAGGTTGGACTTTGACTTGGCCATTCTACACCTGGATATGTTATTTGAACCATTTCATTGTAGATTTTGCTTTATGTTTGGGATCATTTTCTTGTTGGAAGATAAATGCTACGCCCCAATCTCAGGTCTTTGCAAAAATCACAGGTTTTCCAGAATGGTCCTGTATTTGGCTCCATCAATCTTCCCATCAATTTTAACCATCTTCCCCGTCTCTGTTGAAGAAAAGCCAAACCAGATAAGCCACTAACATGTGTGACAGTGGGATTGTGTGGTTTGGGGTGAGGAACTGTTGTGCTTTAACACCAAACATACATTTGGTTTAGAGTCAAAAAGTTAGATTTTGGTTTCTATGACCAGAGCCCTTCTTCCAATGTTTGGTGTGACTCCAACGTGGCTTGTGGCAAACTTTAAGCAAGGCTTTTATGGATAATCTTTGAGAATGGTTTCTTCTTGTCACTCTTCCATAAGAGGCCAGATTGTGCAGTGTACAATGATTTGGACAGATCTTTCCACCTCAGCTGTAGATCTCTGCAGTTATCCAGAGGGATCATGGAGCCTCTTGGACGTGCCATCTCTGATCCATCTTCTGTCTCCTTGTTGAGATGAAAGATTAGAAAGACGGCGGTGGGTGTCGTGTAGATTTGCCGTGGTATGATACCTCTTCCATTTCAATATGATCGCTTGCATAGTGCTCCTTGAGATGTTCAACGTTGTGAACTCTTTTGATCACACAATCTAGCGTAAAACTTCCCACAACAGTATCATGTACCTCGCCTGGTGTGTCCCCTTGGGTCTTCATGAGCTCATCGCGCTTAAACAGAACCCCACAGGCAGGCTTGTATTTACACAGAGAATTTCTTACAAACAGATAAGTGGATCATATTTATCATCACAGACCATTTAGGACAACATTGGATCATTCAGAGATCTCTCACTGAACTTCTGGAGTGAGTTTGGTGCAATGAGTAAGGAGACCGAAATATTGGATGCCCCACTTTTCACTTTGGTATTTTACAAAAGTTTAAAATATACCAAAACATTTTGTTACATTTCAAAATTGTATCCACTTGATTCTTCAGCAAAAACAAATTACAAAAGGGATAGAAAGTTCAAGGGGGCCGAATACTTTTGCAAGGCACTGTAACTTTGGTTGTAACCAGTTCCCAGATTTATCACAAATGTGCTCAGGGAGATGACGTATCAAGGGAAATGTTCTAGACATGGAAAGGTAATATTAGCCTCATAATCTGTCTGAAGTGGAGGGACCTCGGAAGGCATCAGCCAAACATGCTCATCCAGAAGAAAGAGCAGAAACAAAAGAGAGAAGTTTAAGGTTTAGTATGCGTTTAAGGTTAAAGGATAGTGTAGCTAATATCGAGTTTGAACTATGCAGAAATCAACGTGTTTGCTCCAAAAAATGCCAATGAATTCCAGCTAATCATTTCATGGCACATTGGAAAGCTGTCCAGTACTGTGGAAATTTAATGAGTCATTGACTGCAGTTTAATTTGCAGTATGGCTCCTTGCACACAAAATTATGCTTGTGCGGGAGAGATGAGGGGGGGGTGAGTACTAATCACCCCTCCCCTCTCCATAGAAAAGTCGCAGTCTGTGCATGCAATCGCACTAAAAAAAATAGAATATGTCCTATATTTTTCCCAGCATGGTGCATGGTATCGGTGAGGCATTGTTTACTCACCGCACAAATGACCGGGTGCGATAGGATTCATTAGGGGCCAATATCAGCGCAAAACGTGTGCGGTTGGATATCGGCCCTGTGCACTTTCATGGGCATGATGCCGGGCAATGAAAACATACATTTGCGTAATAAATATAACATACGCATATAACACGTTGTTTCTCCCACCCTTCAGCTAATGGTATGTCTCATAGCATCAGGTAGCAGTTTATATTATGTACTCACATTAAAGCTGCATTTTTAGTTACACATTTCTAGTCAAAGTTTGTCTATTTATTAGAAATATTAGCAAATCTGCACCACTGCTAAACAAAATTGGCACATCCTCATTTCGGCACATTGAGGCATAATTCTGGCATATTTTTCAGTAATATCCTTCCATTGTCTGTAACCTCCATACAAGTAACAGCCATTGTGCACACAGCCAAAACATGGCAACAAAGAGGATTAGAGACTGTTTAGTAATAAAGTTACTGTTGAATGGGCAAGTTGGATACATGGCAACTACTGATCCCCTCCGTCAGTTAGAGAAGACCTTGTGTGAATTAAAGACGAGTTGTTAAGAATGGTTTATTGTTTTGTATAATTGTGGCAGCGCTTCTTCCACATTGACCTGCAAGGTGTTTTGAAAAAAAAAATATTGCGAATGGATAATAAGCAAAAGGAATTGTGGAGGCATTGTTACTCACGAGAAGTCTCGTTGCTACCATTTTTAATGTGGTGAAGTGCTGGAAATGCATTGTTTATGTAGACATAATGAGAAGAAAACCTGTTCACCTGTTGGTACTAGGGGAAGCCTTACAAAGTACTATTTACAGGTCCAAAGGATGATGGTAATATACCTCATCTGTGTCAAGTTTGTATGGTACGAGTTGCATGTCCAAGTGAATTATTGTTATACAGAATGGGCTGTAACCTTGCAGCAAATAAAAAATTAAAAATGCACGGCTCAGAGTCTAGAGTTTTTTGGGCTGCTGTGTAGAGATTTTGGCAGTGTCCATCCGTCGGACTCATGGTTCTAGAAGTGAAAGTGGACTACACAGAAGCCTACATGGAAAAAAATCAAAATCGGCTTCCGAAACGGTGGGGTTTTTTTTCCCCCCTCCACAACCAACATTATTTCATGGGGTACATGTACCACCTAGTATGTAAAACGATAAGTGTAAATAGTCAAAATTGGGAGTATAATTAATGAGGAGTTTGTGTAGGTGAGAAAAGAGGAGTGAGAAGCCAAAAAGGTTTGTTTTGTAAACTTGTAAGAGATAAGTCATGGTTTGAAGAAGTCATCATGGGGTTTCTGCGACACATGTAAAAATGAGGACAAATACAGTAGAGATGTCAGCTGCAAGTCATTGGGGGTCATTTATCTTCAAATTTCGTTTTTTAGTCTTTATTTGCGACATTTTGTTTGCACATTTGATAAAGATATTTATCCTATATTTGCAACTTTAAGCACTTACTTTAGTAAGCAGCTCCTAGTGCCGTTTTTCAGAGTGATAGGTCCTCTTTAAATCTACCACTGTATGGTATGGTAGGTTTGTTTTGAAAACTTATAAGAGACAAGTCAGGTTGGAAGAAGTCATCATGGGAGTTTGCCACAAATGAAAAAATTAGGACGTATACAGTAATAGATGTCAGCTAAATGGTTACTGTACTGCATTCACGTAAAGGTAAGCAGAGTGCTGCATAGAACTGAAATCTTTTACTATATGTTACTGTATGGTGGTTATTTTGGAAAAGCTAGGTTGGGGTACTAACATGTATGTGCCCCCCAAAGTGTTTTGAACCTCTAGCTATGCTATCTGAAATGAAACTTTTTTAATTTTAACAATACAAATATTTTCTCCCTCAAGTAGACTTTTGACATAACTCTTTACATTATCAACATATATCAAAACCAACTTTTTTCTGATTGGCCGAAAATCATTCTGTCTCCAGTGTGACAACTGAGAGGTCTAGTAAAATCTTACCCGAAGATCATTGATGCTATAACCTTTGCGAAGGGTTAGTTGAAAAACCTCAAGCGAACTAAGGAATGCGGCCAGGCGACACAAGCTCTGCTTGCCGCTACCTCCGACTCCAATCAGCAGTGCATTTCCATATGGAAACTCCAAAATTCGACTGATGCGGCAGCTAAAGTTGAAGTCAATGTGTGAAAAATTTCAATCTTTAAGCAAAGGAAACCCCCCCCCCCCCCCCGTGGCCATTATGAGGAGAAGTGACACTTGACAGACTTTTGAGAATGATACCTAGAATGGCTGCAGTGAAGAAGAAATGGAGGAGACATGGCAGAAAATATGAGATTAGGTCTTAAAGCATGACTAAATTTTATAAACTAATAGTGTAGCTGATATAAACTTTGTAATAAACTTTATTACATAAATACGTTCTTGTGTCCTTCTTATTCCCCTGCCTTTCTTCTTAATGTAAGCAGTTTGTGTACTCCATTGACAGCTCAAAGATAATGGAACCCAATAACGGGTCTAATGACTTACATTGCTTTGCAAAAGTAAACTTTTATACCTTTTGCCACATTTCAGGCTTCAAACATAAAGATATGCGGCAGCTAAAGTTGAAGTCAAAGTGAAAAATGATCAATCTCTAAGCACAAGGAAAACCGTCATTATGAGAGTAAGTGACACTTGACAAGACTGTTTACCCACCATAACAAGCCGTGTAAGTACATTTTTCTTTGTAAATAAATATTGAGCTACAAATGTAGCCCTAATGATCATAATTCCACCACCATAACAAGCCGTGTAAGTACATTTTTCTTTGTAAATAAATATTGAGCTACAAATGTAGCCCTAATGATCATAATTCCAGAAAAATCAATGATAGGGGTTTTATGGTAGAGTAGCGTGTGTATTCAGTGCATTCATAATCGATGAACTGTGCTAGAGCTGTAAAACTCCTTCATTTGTGCAGATATTGGGTTAACAAGGAATACTTTGTTTATTGGAGATAAGAATGATAATATTCTGCGACTGGTTAGGTAAAGGGAATCTACCAGGTCCAAAATCACTCAACAAATAAAATTCACATTCAGTTTGATTAATCTGCCATATATAAACATTTCTTCAATAAGATATTATTAAATTTTTTTTACCTGTGTGAAGATAATTTATGATAAATGTAGTCATATGGTCCCTTAGAAACAAGACTGACTCCTTGGATACGGCCACCTCTGCTAGAGGGATTTCTCAAAGAAACAAAAAGTTTTTGTATATGAAATGTCTGGGAGTTACTGCATGTCCCACAGCCGTCCTGTGGTAATGATCGCTGAAGCCAGGTGATCAGACAGGACTCAATAGTGTATGTGTGGCCACCTCTGCCAAAAAGTGAGGTGGTCGTATCCAGGGAAGCTAATTTTGTTTCTAAGGGACAACATTACTACATTTATGAGAAATTATCTTCACACAGGAACATTTTTTTTAAATAACATCCAATTGAAGAAATGTTTACATATGACAAATGCATTAAATTAAATGTGAATGCCCAGATGGGAAAAACCCTCTAAGGAATAAACTCTAAGTTCCTCAAATAACGAATATCATGTATGACATACAAATTTAGTTTTGGGAAAAGAGGTTTTTGCTTGTGTTGGTTTTTAAGGTTTATTGTGAGCTATTAGATGAACACCAAGTGGAATTTTAATTTGGTCAGATCTTTGGGAAAAAAAACAAGAACCCACAGAATGGTTTAACAAATCATCAATATTACCTGAAAGACTTGGGTTAAATCCCGCAGATTAAATACATAATGAAATCTTATTGCAGTTGGAAGAAAATTCTGAGTCATCTTGTGATGGAGACAAATAGAGGCTTGTATCAGGGAAGGCAAAGACTTGACCACGCTGTAACTGAAGCCTCCATGTTGGAAATGAGCAGTGATTATCTTGCTGTAGATGGTAGTTAAAGCTTCTGTACCCGGAAAGTGCACGGCAAAAACTGAGAAATGTCTCTAAAAGGTTAAACCCATTATGTGCAATTAGACATTGGAAACCTAGTAATATGAAAAGTCATGTATAAAACGGTAGTGACTGAAATGCGGAAGAAAATATGTATTTCAGGCTCCATATCCATTGCACTCTTAGAGGGAAATTTATCAGAAGTGTCTCAGCTAAAACCGCACTTGCTGGCCATGGAAACCAATCAGAGCTCAGCTTTAAATTTTATAAACAGCTGTGGGAAAATGAAAGCTGAGCTCTGCTTACTTGCCATAGGAAACTAGAACAATTCTGCTCATGTGCGGCCACAGCCGAGACTACACAGGGGCTTTGCCAGCGGTCTTTATTTATACAGGTCTCACTGACAAAGCAAAGTTAAACACATGTTGGGTGCTGTCCACCTTTGGTCAAAATGTATTGTGCATGTGTTCTCTGTTATTCCTCTAGGTAATGTACAATACTTGTTTGTAAGAAAATACCTTGACTTGTTCTGAGGACTAGACCTTCTATACCTCTATACAGGTTACTGTGATCTATTTATCACATTATTTCTCCATTGGTGGACTTTTTCTGTGTACCATATATACTCGAGTATAAGCCGCCAGAGTATAACTGAGACCCCTAATATTAACCCAAAAAACTGGAAAAACCTATTGACTCGGGTATAAGCCGAGGGTGGAAAGTGCATTGGTAACAGCCTCCCAGTATATAGCCAGCAAGGCCCCTGTGGTATATGGCCAGCAAGCCCCCTGTAGTATATAGCCAGCAGCCCCCTGTAGTATATAGCCTGCCAGCCCCCTGTAGTATATAGCCAGCCCCTGTAGTATATAGTCTGCCAGCCCCTGTAGTATATAGCCTGCCAGCCCCTGCAGTATATAGCCTGTCAGCCCCTGTAGTATATAGCCTGCAAGCCCCTGTAGTATATAAACAGCCCCTGTAGTATATAGCCTGCCAGTCCCTGCCCCCAATATAATGCCTGTAGGAAAAAAACAAACAGTGTACTTACCTTCCAACACCCCCAGCAGATCTTCTTCTATACAGCAATGCTCCGGCATTGGCTCTGTGAGCCAATACGCGGCTTATACACTCGGCTTATACTCGAGTATATACACTCGAGATATATACGGTATATACTCGAGTATGTTGTCTTTTATAAAATATCATTTTAATTGATCTAATGAAGTGTTATTTTATGCTTTCTACAATTTGTTTCCATGTTTTGTGATGTATGTCTTGTCATACTGTACCTTCCCAACTAGATTTAATGTGTGTATGTGTATGATAAACATGTCCCCCACACATCGGATTGATATAATTCTGTCTTTACATTTTTCTTACAAAAATCATGATAAAAATACAGTTAAAACTACAAAATGGCGCTGAATTATTTTCTATACGGCACTGATATATTGTGTTTGATATCCAAGGTCATAATCCAGTCTTGTCTTTGGATCGTGTAGAACACGACTGGAAATATAAATCTCCATTTATTACATAAACATATGATAACCTTTCTCCCCCTGTAGCTATGGTAACTATAGATCACACATGTGACAGGTGAAGTCAAGCATCACGCAAGTCAAGCATTTCACAATCTGAAGACAAGTGACATACTGAACGGTATATTACCTGCAGCCGAGGATTAATGGAAAAACTTCCAGCCGTGGGATTCATGCATGTTATAT
This sequence comes from Engystomops pustulosus, assembly GCA_019512145.1. NCBI lineage: Eukaryota > Metazoa > Chordata > Amphibia > Anura > Leptodactylidae > Engystomops > Engystomops pustulosus. The sequence goes on along the minus strand of CM033648.1, from coordinate 77,235,222 downwards.
ATTGGCAATTGTGAATTTCTTTAGCCACCAATTTCTGTCTGTCATACCTATAGTAATCACATAAACATAAATACTGACTCACGCCGAGCCGGGAACAACCACCGCATCTTATTTACTGCTCTGTAACACATACAGCATGATACATGCTATCAATAAGGGACATGAAGGATTTTTGCACATACTACAGATGCACTTATAATATTAGCCTATTGGAAAATGCAAACGTGGCTTATACGTGGCAGTAGCTGTTTGCTTTGGTATGATGTCTTATAGGGACGGGCAAGGGTTTTCAGTGATCAAGTAGCTGATTTCAGCAGGAAAGCTATGGAAATGGCAATAGCATATGTACCATAAGTGCAGCCAAAGTCATATTTATAGGGCCCTTGAAGACATAGATGAGGTGTACAAGGTATCAAAAAGTCCAAAATTCAAGTACACACCACAGATTTTGCAGCTTTCTGAATCACATGCACCACTTTTTTTTTTAAAAAAGGACATGGTGAAGCAGGATGGAGATGGCCTGGTAAGTCATCTCTACTACAACCTGTGCAAAAAAAAAGTGTGGGGTATAAATCTACGCCAAGTTGGACCTGGTTTAGATTTTAATTCTGGTGCATGAATGCTGCCCGAAATTTACTAGGGGTCTGAACCTCTCAGTAATTTCTGTTTTGAAATGCATCAAAAATGATTAAGACTGGTGCACAACGCATTTCGAGTCACTACAAACTCTATGATCGTGACTTCAGGTGGGCGCTCTTTGGGGCACATTTACTTACCCGGTCCCTCGGAGTTCCTGAAAGTGCATTGTCCCTCCGGAATGCACTCTGCTGCGATTCACTTAGATCGTGCGCCCGATTTCCTGCATCTGTCGCTTCCCTGCTCAGGTCCGACAGAGTTCACCATCTTCCTCTTGGTGCATGTAAGTGTTTGGCGTGTGACACAATTTTGAAGTTAAATCCTGCAGTTTGTCTGAATCCGTCGGATCGTCTGATGGCCTGCCACCCGATTTGTGTCGCATGAAAGCCGTCGCAATTGCGCCAAAATCCGTTTTTTAAATCCCTGTTCCAGCGGTGCAAAATGGAAATCGTTGGAATGTCCGATGAAAGCGTGGTCCGCGGGGCCCTTGGTAAATGAGCCCCTTTGTCTTTCTTACGTTGGACAATTGTAACTTTTAACTGAATATAAAATAAAACCTTTGCATTCAATATGCACTTGTGAGGATTGTGCTGGTCCATTTCCCTGCATTTAGAAATATATAAACTTAGTTTCCATATATCGCCCTTCCGTAAGACCACTGCAGCACAGTGTTAACCATTCCCCGTGATCATAATCGCGTGTAGATGCGATCACGATCACCAGTGTTCTGCTTCTTGAATATAATGTAAATGAACTACAATGAAGCCAGAGGGAGCCGAATTTGTAAAATGGAGAGGAAGTGAAAAAGTGTAGGGGATTTTTTACGAGCCAGGCGCCAAAAGATGTGTGCACGAGTAGTGGAGGTGGGGAGTGTTGGGTTGGAGTTGCAGCATCAGACCCCAGAGCTGGAATGTATATCCAGATGAATTAGACAAGGAAAGGGAGAAAAGATGGGGTCGGGTAGTGAGACGCGCTGCTCATCCCGCGCCAGTGACAGCACGTCCCTGCTGCACTGAAAATGCCGTGGTTTGGACACTTAGGCAGCTCAAATCCTGCCACGAATACCAGCGGGACCCTCCTGCAGTTTTTGACCTGATGAAGACGCCGTTACGGTGTTGAAACGCGTAGTCCTATTTTCCAATAAAAATAATAATATCATTCTGGATGTAGCGCGTCTCACTACCCGACCCCATCTTTTCTCCCTTTCCTTGTCGAATTTGTAAAATAACTCAGTATCTGTGTAAATATATGTTCATACCCTATTGACAGTATAATAGTCAGTTTTGGATTCTGCCACTGCACAGACCCATCTGGCTCAGAAATAGCTGAATATAATATTACATACCTTGCACAAGAGGACATCAAGGTAAATAGTTATGGATGAGTATATTACTACTAACCAGTGGCTGTAATCCAGGTGTTGTCTTATTAAAGTATGAGGTTGTACTGTGCTGTAAGCATCAACTTCTGGCATGTTGAGGTCATCTATAAAATAAATCAATTTTTTGGTGCCTGGTGGGGAATAGTTCCGCCCTGCCCTTTTTTCCAAAGGTTTTTCTAGGATGCCTAGCAAAGACAAAAAGAGAAAGACTTCAAATTGAAGATATCACAAAGGAAAATGTCACAGAATGAGGCAAAACAATGGACAATGGGGAAAGTTAACATGTCCTAGACAAGGGATGGTGAACTTTTTAGAGACTAGAGGTGGCTGCTTCTCTCTTTTTAGAATCTCTTATCAGGGCTTCTACATCAGGACACTGAGGTAGAAGCCCTGAAATGATTGCAATGCTAGCTTATTACTAGCTCTTGTGATCATTTTTCTCTTTCATCTACTCCAGGAGGGGGGAAGAAAGAAAAGGGGCGTGGCCAACAAGGGAGTGGGAGATACAAGGGAGTGGGGAGTTCCTGTCCCTTCAACGGCACACTCGATGCAGCCGGTGACTTTTCATACATAATGGGGCAGATTTACTTAACTGGTCCCGTCGCAACCCCGCAGTGCGCTTTCCAACGAGGATTAAGGTCCGGCGTGATTCACTAAGATCTCGCCCCCGAGTTCCTGCAGGTGTCTCTGCTGCGCCAAGGTCCAGCGGAGTTCACCTGCTTCTTCCTGGTGCATGTGAGTGCTTGATCTTGCGACACAAATCCGTTTTTAAATTCCGCAGTTTGTCCGAATCCGTCGGGTTGTCCGATGGCCCGTCCCCCGATTTCTGTCACGTGCAAGCCGGCGCCGATGCGGAAAATTCCGATCACGTACGGCAAAATCCCATGGCAATTCCGTGCAAAACGGAAATCGTCGGGAAACCAGGCGAAAATGCGTCCGGCGGACCATTAGTAAATGAGCCCCTTTGTGTCTAGCAGATGATGGGTGACATTTTACAGATCTATAATAGCAACAAGCATTTATAGCGTAGATGTATACTGTGTATTTAGGTTGAAGACTTACGTTGCAGCATAGCAGACGTGGTGTAGTAGTTGAAAGGAACTTTGGCTACAATGTACACTTCTGGAAGTTTGGAGAGTTTTTCAGATACCAAGATTGTCTTCCCCACACCAGCATTGCCAACCAACATTATCGGTTTCCCCTTCTCCAGCAATAAATCCAGAAAGTACCTCAAGCGTACAGTTTCAGCAGTGTGTACCAGGACAGTCTGGGTTTAGAATGAAGAAGGAAATGATAAATCAATTAGGATTATTTAGAATCAAATAGCTTGTTTGGCAGGTATGGTGGTCTCTGTCCTGTTTAGACGTCCATGAAGGAAATTTTTATTGTAATGTGTGTGTGAGTGTGTGTGAGTGGGGGGCCACGATATTATGTAATTTACCAATTTACATCTATTAAAAGTTCTGCTCTGCTTTCTTGATATATAAAGTGAAGCCTCTCGTCAGACATTCCTGTCCATAAAATGGCCATAGATGGTGTGTCATGTGATCTGACTACAAGCAATCACCCTTCCAGGACCTTATAATAGTATTCATGACTAGAAGATTAAGGTCCTGGAAGGGTGATTGTTCATGGACAAATAGAGATCACATGACCCTCCATCTGCAGCCATTTTATGGACAGGAATGCCTGGCTGATGAGGTAAAAGACAGGAGGCTTAAAGGGGTATTCGAGGAATCAGCATAATTCATATACAAATGGGTCCCTAAAATATAAGTTAACATGTAATTTTAGTTGTTATTTAAAATTTTGCTCCCCTTAGCAGAAAATGCTGTTGACATACACTGTAGTGAATAAATAAAATGCTACTGCCCCTTTAATTAATCGGTTGATTTCCTTCATGCGGAGCAGACACAGGACAGAAGATGGACTGCTGGTCACATGTCCACATTACATGTCCTGCACCTGCCTGGGCAGGTCCTGTGATCACCACTATGTTTGGCTGTAGTTGGTTGGTTGCAGTGCATCCAGTATGGCCGATGTAGTGGTGAGACGTCATCTCATGTGCAGTAATGGCAGTTACACATCTTTACTATGGTAACAGAGCAGGACAGCCTGTTATATAACTGGGAGCAGAGCATAAGAGGGAGGAGAAGTTACTGAGAACTAAAGGATCATGGGACTTGCTACATGGGGCTGGCTGGCTGCATACTACACCCTCGGCTTATACTCGAGGGTGAGTATTAAGTTTTTTATTTTTTTTGGAAGGGGACTGCCTGTATACTACATTGAGGGGGCTGCCTGGCTGTATACTACATTGGGGGGGCTGCCTGGCTGTATTGGGGGGCTGCCTGGCTGTATACTACATTGGGGGGGCTGCCTGGCTGTATACTACATTGGGGGGGCTGTCTGGCTGTATACTACACCCTCGGCTTATACTCGAGTCAATAGGTTTTCCCAGTTTTTGGTGGTAGAATTAGGGGTCTCGGCTTATACTCAGGTCGGCTTATACTCGAGTATATACAGTAGCTGTTTGCTGTGGTTGTTGGGTGCATCTCTTTCACTGAAGACACAATCCCTTTAAATCCCATACACTAACACAGCCCCTGGTAATTGTAATAATGTATTTCGAGTAATATGATTAATCGCCCTTCTTTCTTTCTAGTGTGTAGATGATGAAGTCCCTGTTTCATAATTTTAGAATTTAAAAATTCGAAATAAGGGTTACATTCTGGGTGCAATATTTTGACCCTGTTATGATTTGCCATCTCTTACTTTGCTAATTGAGATACCATAGATTTGAGACTATAATACGCACCCCAGATTAGGTAACCAAAAAAAGGAAAAAAAATATATCTCACACTGCCGTTGCACGCCCGTACCGTACCGTAGCGGGCAACGGCAGTGCACGGGGAGAGGAGGAGGAGGTGAGCGCAGCTCACCCCCGCCCCTCTCCATAGAGATACATGGCGCACGGCGCCGTATTACGGGAAAAGATAGGACAGGTCCTATCTTTTTCCTGGGTACGGAGCGGTACGGTGCCCCGTACCGCTCCAGTAGGGCGCCGTGCGCCCATTGCCGTCTATGGAGGACGTATATCGGCCGTATATATGTCCTCCATACGGTCATGTGAATGTAGCCTCACACCAAATCAAATTGTCACACACAAGCACAGCAGACAGAGCTCTGCTACATGCATTCACCCACACTAAGCTTTCTACAGCCACTAACTCACACATAACTCTGCTATATCTATTAACACACAGTTCCGTTACATCCATTCACTCACTCCAGTCATTCAGTCACATGAGAACACCCTCAACAATCCTACATCCATCCATTCAGTCACACACAGCTCTTCTCCATACCCAGTCCCAGCTGTAACTTCTCCTTTTACCCTATTCCCTGGCAGCATGAAAAGGTTTAAAGGTCATCTACCACCAGGATGGAAGACTGTATGTAAATAAGCCTGAGGGGCTCCAGGTTTCATTAACACCTATAGAGCCTGGAGCCCTTTAAGGACCTTGCAGTGAGGCAGGAAGCATGTGATCAGTCACATGTTTCTGACATCCCTCTAGGTACTGCAGTAATACTCATTAGTGATGGGCAGTCAGACGGCCTGTTGGTTCATTGGACTCAGCTCGCTAAAAAGAGCGACTCTTCTGGATCCCTATTAAAGGGGTATTCCGGGAATATGAACGTCTGACAAAAAAATCCATGATGATATAACTAAATGAATACAACAATACTCAATGTCATTAGTCACAAAATGGAGCTTAAATAGTTTGATTTTCTGATTCACAAAATTTTTGGCCTCTCTAAAGTAGGTGGAGTTATCACCATGATGGCCGCCACTGGAAAATACAAGTCCCATGATCCTTTAGTTCTCAGTAACTCCTCCTACCTCTTGAAGAAAAAAAAAAACCTTATATACTCACCCTCCAGTGGCCCCGATGCGCATCGCTGCTCCCCCGATGTCAGTGCAGCTCCTCTTCTGTCTTCCGCACCTGTCTTCTTTCTTCTGTAACAGCCTGCAGGGGGCTGCCATGTTCCCACCCAGCCAGCAGGCGCATACTATGACGTGGCCGCTGCTGACGTCATACTATGCGCCGACCGGGAAGAAACAGGGCCCCGCCATGCAGGCTGTTACAGAATGAAGAAGACAGGTGCGGAAGACAGAAGAGGAGCTGCGCTGACATCAGGGCCGCCGGAGGGTGAGTATATAAGTTTTTTTTTGTTTTGTTTTTTTAAAGTGCTGGGCTCATGTATTGACCCATGCATAAGTTGAGGATTTTCAGCACATTTTTTTGTGCTGAAAAACTCGGCTTATACACGAGTATATACGGTACTCGTCTATATAACAAGTCCACTTTTTATGGATGGCTATTGAAAAAGTGTTCCAACCCACTATGGGGGTTGACATAAAAAAGAAACTCGTGTATAAGCCGTCCCCTCGGCTTATACACGAGTCTACTACAAAAATAAAATGACCACTTAAAAAAATAAACTTAAATACTCACCCTCCGATGTCAGCGCGGCTCCCCGATGTCGGCGCGGCTTACCGATGTCCCCGATGTCAGCGTGTTCCGTCTTCTTTCTTCTCCGCGGCTCTTCTTCTTTCTTCCGGCATGGACGCAGGCATGTTTTTTTGTGGCCGCGCATACTATGACGTCAGCAGCGGCCGCGTCATAGTATGCGCATGCTAGAAGAGAACATGGCCGCAAGAAGAGAAGAGGAGCCGGAAGAGAGAAGAGGAGCCACGGAGAAGAAAGAAGACGGGACGCGCTGACATCGGGGACATCGGTAAGCTGCGCCGACATCAGGGAGCCGCGCTGACATCGGAGGGTGAGTATTTAAGTTTATTTTTTAAGGGCCGTGGGGGCAGGCTGCTGTATAGTACTAGGGGCTTGCTGTATAGTACTAGGGGCTTGCTGTATACTACTAGGGGCTTGCTGTATACTACTAGGGGCTGCTGTATACTACTAGGGGCTTGCTGTATACTACTAGGGGCTTGCTGTATTCCCACCCTCGGCTTATACTCGAGTCAGTAGTTTTTCCCAGTTTTTGGTGATAAAATTAGGGGTTTCGGCTTATACTCGGGTTGGCTTATACTCGAGTATATACGGTATGAATCGAGAAACTTTTGGGATTTTTATGTTGGAGAGAAGGTTTCCTTTTTGGGTTTAAACAAAGGGCTGAATTAATTCTAACTTATAAGGTGACAGGTATGCATTTCCAGTATATAATAAATACATTCATGTTTATTATTTTTTGATTTGTTTTATTTCACCTGTATTGCATATTGGTTTCTATCCAGGATGCAACAATTTATATGCTTAATATTGATATCCAACATATATGGTTAAGAACCCAAATTGTATAGAGATACAATATTTGTTGAACGATTTTAATAGTAGTTTAAATTATTCTTCTGATATTGCACAATGTATGTGTCCCTTTGCTTTTAATCTTGTAACATTGTATTCTTCTACTAAACATTTTATGTACCTGAAGTTTGCAGAATATTTAGAAGATGGGCTGTAGCTGTCATAAATCAGCTGTGACGTATGGACAGCTGATTTTGTTAAATATCTGTGTACTCCACTTGCATGTAGGATCATGATTAAGACGTGAAGCCTGGAAACTCGTTGATCTGCCTGTGTATCGTGTTGGTGTCTACTTTTGCATCTCAGAATATGGAGAAGTGATTTAAAGGGGTATTCCGGGAATATGATCGTCTGATACAAAAACCCATAATGCTATAAATAAATGAATGTATCAAAACTTAATGTCATTAGTCACAAAATGGAGCTTTAATAGTTTGATTTTATGATTCACAAAATTTTATGGCCTCTCTAAAGTTATCACCAAGATGGCTGCCACTGGAAACTACAAGTCCCAAGATCCTTTAGTTCTCAGTAACTCCTCCTACCTCTTATGCTCTGCTCCCAGTGATGATGTAACAGGTTTTCTTGCTCTGTTATCATAGTAATGATGTGTAACTGCCATCACCAAAACGCCGGCCATACTGGATGCACTGCAACCAACCGACTACAGCCAAACTTAGTGGTGATCACATGACCTGCTCAGGCAGGTGCAGGACATGTGATGTGGACATGTGACCAGTGGCCATCTTCTGTCCTGTGTATGCTCTCTGCAACGGAAACTACCGCACCGATTAAAGGGCCAGTAGCATTTTAATTCTTCATCACAGTCTGTCATCAGAATTTTTCTTCTAACGGGTGCAAAATTTTAAATAACAACTAATTACATATTAATGTTATTAGTGCCGGCAAAACCCTGGGTCGGGCGGACATGAAAGCTAGAGTCCCGCTATTTGTCTTGTGATATGCACATTTTTAATTGAATCTTGTGAGTATGATGAATTCAAATAAATTTTAACTTTGTTGGAATGTACCACACCATCTGCCTGCATATTTTCTTCCAGCTACAATATAATTAAAGGAGGATAATGGTGCCAGTCTGAATGGTGACATACTTTCAGCAGGAGAAACTGAGGATTAGTGCCATTTATCGGTGGTTAAAGATGGAATAACGAGGGAGAAGAATAATATTGGGAGCTCCGGTCATAGTGAAATAATTTTCTCTATTTATGTAGACTTTTTCTGGACTGGTCTTATTCCGTGAGTAGCTCCTTAAGGGGCAAACTGTGCAACACGAAACTGTGTTTCTGTGCTAATTACACATTAGCTTATATTTTAAGGACCCATTTGCATATGAATTATGCTGATTCCTGGAATACCCCTTTAAGGAAATATTGGAGTGTCCACTGAATGCTGAATTTTCCTACTTGTTCCTTGTTTCTCTCTGACTGATTTGGATTTTGTACCAGAGCACCATCTGAGATGATCAATAGATCTGTGACCTTGACACAAATGTTACATATGGCACCTTAACCCCTAGGCGCACCAGGACATTATACTAATGGTACATTAGCATGGTACATTATGCTAAGCGCTCGGGGACGTAGTATAACGTTCAGCTTCTGGGACCGGCTCACGAACGGAGCTGGCACCAGAAGCAGCGGCTGTCAGCTGTCTATCACAGCTGACACCGCGCTGACACTTTCCCATAAAAACACAATCGTTACTGGACCTGTAAGGTAAACGCTGGGGAAAAAATGAAAAAAACGTTCCGAAAAAAGATAAATTTTTAATTAATACCTTTAAAAAAATTATCTAAAAAGTGATTAAAAAATGTTACGCACTCTAGCCAGATTTGTCAGCCAAAAAATGTAAAAGTTATGCATATGAAAAGATGCTGATGCTAACAAAATTGTCTCCAAATTAGTTTTTATTCAGTAAAATTGAATAAAATACACAAAACCCTCACATATTTGGTATCGCTACCTCCGTGACAATCTGCATAGTAAAACAGAATCATTATTGGACCCGCAAAGTGAACCCCGTAAAAAACAACCTCAAAAAACTCTCCAAAAAAAGATAATTTTTAATTAATACCCTTTAAAAAAAATGCTCTAAAAAGTGATTTAAAAAAGTTACGCACTCTAAAATAAGACCTCTAAAAAGTACAATCTTTCTCGCAACAAATAAGCCACTAAGCAGATTTGTAAGCCGAAAAATAAAAAAGTTATGCATATTAAATTTGGTGATGCTAAAATTTACATTTTTGCCTAATTTCTTTTTTTTCAGTAAAATGGGAACTTTTTTAAAAAAACTATATAAATGAGATCGTTTCGTAATCGTGGAGACCCATAGAATAAAAATAATATACTATTTTTATGGTATGGTAAACGGCCAAAAAACCCCACAAAAAATGTTCCTAAAAATTGATGATTTTCATTTCCTTCACCAACAAAGAGTTAATAAAATTTCACCAATTAGCTGCCCCAAAATTATGTACCAGAAAAGTGCATCTCATGTGGCAAAAAAATAAGCCCCTACATGTCCACATTACTGAAAAAAATAAAAACATTATATCCTTTACAATTTGACAATGCAAATCTGCCCTGGATGACGCTTCTTCCATTCTATGCCCAGCCGTATAACCGTACAACAGGATCCCACCAATATGGGGTATCGGTGAACTCAGGAGAAATAGGGTAGCAAACTTTGGAGCCCTTTTTCATCTAATCCGACCAAAATGAATGTATTGTTCAAAATGATTACAGTTTGTAGAACGCATCTCGATTTTGTTTTAACCCCTATAAAACACCTAAAGGGTTAACAAACCCGATGTCAGCGTGTTCCGTCTTATTTCTTCTCCGCGGCTCTTCTTCTTTCTTCCGGCATGGACGCGGCCATGTTTTCCTTGTGGCCACGCATACTATGACGTCAGCAGCGGCTGCGTCATAGTATGCACATGCTAGAAGAAAACATGGCCGCGTCCATGCCGGAAGAGAGAAGAGGAGCCGCGGAGAAGAAAGAAGACGGGACGCGCTGACATCGGGGACATCGGTAAGCCGCCCCGACATCGGGGAGCCGTGCTGACATCGGAGGGTGAGTATTTAAGTTTATTTTTTAAGGGCCGTGGGGGCAGGTAGCTGTATACTTCTAGGGGCTTGCTGTATACTACTAGGGGCTTGCTGTATACTACTAGGGGCTTGCTGTATACTACTAGGGGCTGCTGTATACTACTAGGGGCTGCTGTATACTACTAGGGGCTGCTGTATACTACTAGGGGCTTGCTGTATACTACTAGGGGCTTGCTGCCCCCCTTCTCTGTGCTCTTTTCGTGCCTGTTGTGATTTTTTGAACCTCATTTGCATTTGTCATTTTGGCTTTTTGTTAAATGTAGGGTTTAATTTTTTAAAAAGGCGCAATTTGTTGCGCACATCACATTATTGCCTTTCCTAAGATAAACAATATTGTTTATCTGTGTACAAGGTCCCTGAGAACTGAGCACAATTAATTAACTTTTTGTAAAATGTATTAGAGGGCGGTTGTAGTACATTTAAACTAAGCCTATAGCATCCAAGCCCCTTATCTCCTTGTCATGCCTATCAATGCTGATTCTTCTGTCTTTTTATACATGCAGCTGTGAAATAAAACGGGGGAGAATATTTTTACATACACTAAGAGACTGACGTGTCTTAGTTTTATGTTCAAGTTCCGATACCGTGAGCCATGAAATATTTAATTTGGAGTCACTGTACAACATGAAGGGCGGTTAGGCCCTAGATAAAAATCTCTAACAGTTCCCTTTAATGGACCTGAAGTAATACTGCCTAACATACTGGTGAGGGCCAAAGCACATTTTTTGGGTCCATGTGCTGTCCATGTTTATAATGAATACACAACAGCACTTGGACCCACAATAGTGCATATACATCCCCCATAGATGGTGCCCGGGCTTAGTACGGCAAACACAACAAGTGCTCACTGTTCTGAGCCATGGCCACAAAAAAAATAGAGCATGCTCTATCTTCGTCCGTGAGAACAGCAGTGTGGCATTAGCTTCTATGGAGAGGGGAGGAGTCAAGGTGGGCATATGCCCATGTGAATGTAGCCTAATACTGTATGTCAGCCATAACAACTCTAACAAGGATTATCACACACCTTTCTTAGATTTCTTATCATATTGTGGTATGTGTTGGAATGGCTACAGTTAGTAGAATGTGGTATAACTAGTAGGTTATGGCATGGCTGGTGACTTGTACTTTTATAACCATCTAATTGATTGGTAAATTATGGGAAGACACGGACTTTAGACCAGTGTGACATGATTTTCTAATACTAAACACTTCCTTTTAGTTTTATTGGCATAAAACTTATGGGCGGCACGGTGGCTGAGTGAGTAGCACTTCTGCCTTGCAGCACTGAGGTCCTGGGTTTAGTCCCACCTAGGTCAACATCTGCAAAGAGTTTGTATGTTCTCTTCGTGTTTGCGTGGGTTTCCTCTGGGTCCTCCAGTTTCCTCCCACAATAAAAAAAAATACTGGTAGGCTGTTTAGATTGTGAGCCCCATTGGGGACAAGGACCAATTTGGCAAGCTCTGTGCAGTGCTACATAATCTGTGTGCGCTATATAAATAAAGAATTATTATTAAAAAGGCGCAATTTGTTGCGCACATCACATTATTGCCTTTCCTAAGCATGGTCAAGACTAGCATGTTATTGCGCAGTAGGCGCAATAGTATAAGAAATTGGAAACATCTGTAAAGAAATGTAATGTAATGACAAATGGGGTACAACAACAAATGGCGAACTGAGGCGTAACCATAAAAAAACAAATTAGGCGCAAAACAGCCATTTCCCAGCAAAAAGATGCAAAAACACCAACGGCAAGAAAAAAAATTATAAAATGACCCCCATAATGTTTTTCAACATAGTATTAAATGTGTCCAACATTTTTGGCCTAAAATCATCCATCTACCTAAAGATCATCCATCGGACTCCCATAATGGACTCTAAAAGTCCAGCAAAAAATGACCCAATATGGAGTTGACTTTGCAATTAGGCACTTGACACAAAATAGACATTGCAGACGGTCCACGTTTTATGTACAAGATAGTTACTTAAGCTGAATTCATATGTTAGTCAGAACAGCTATATTTTGTAACTCCAGACAAATTATTATTTTTTCTCCCTGTGGCAATAGGAGTTTCATCATTTTGGGCTGTCAAGTATTAAAGGACATCTACCATCAGATTAGCTCATGGTAGATGATTATTACTTACCATTCTGTCCCCATTTGCTTCAATTCTTGTATTATATCTTTGAACAGCTGCATTTCGGCAAAATAGAAGTTTATAAAATATTCAAATGAGCCTGAGGCTCTCCGGAGAGCACCTATAGGCTCCACTATAATGTCATTTATTTACGTCCCCCAATTGCATGTAGATGCATACATCACATTCAGAGATGTGTCCGCATGACGTCAGCTCCCTCTCCAACATGGGAGAGGAAAGGATCTATCAAGCAGGAGTCATGATAGATCTTATGTGACGTCACCTCCCTCTTCCAGCATGGGAGAGGGAGGTGCAAGAGGCATGCATATTTAGCAACCCGTGGCACCGGACATCTTGTCCCTGTACTCTAGGCTGCTTTTTATAAGTCTCTTTTGTAGGTGATCCCGGCGTATCAAGACTAGTGAAGACTAAGATGAAGAGGAGAGGGGGTGAGTATTTTTGTTTTTTTACTTTTTCCTACTCTTTGATTTTCTTTAATAATAAAGCTTCTTTACAGACACCTTTTATAACTCTTATGTCGACTATTACAGCCTGGAGCTAAAGATCAGTAAATTATCAACTTCCTGAGTGAACCGCTTGAACAGAGGTAACAGTGGCAAGAAAGATCCATTTGTACATAGGGGTCATTTGTAAGTCGGGGACTGCCTGTATTTGTGACATTTAATTAGTATTCAAAATAAAAAAACAGGGAAACGGGGAACAGCCCCCCAGCATCAGACTGACATCTCTTAGGATCGGAGTGGCCGGGATATTTGCAGGAAGAATAAGTACAAACTGAAACAAGTAAGATATATAATCTTATTTTCCCCCAGACAAAACTTACAAAGCAACCATTGGCATTGATATACTCTAGTACACTTCAAGTAAAGGGTTAATAAGCTGAAACAATGTCTTCCAGCCATATGTCACATTAATCTGACTCCAGTCAGCACCCATTTAACTCTATGTATTTCCTCTTCAGTAAGCTTTGCATAAAACTAACCCCAACCCACATGGGTTTCTATAATACCCTTACAGAATGACAATGAATGATGGCACGTAGGTGGAAGCTGCCTGAAGAAGGCTAAATTGTAAGAAGAAGAAAAAAAATTGACATTTTAGATTTTAAATGTTACACAGTTTTTATAAAGCTTCAGTCAATTTATTTTATTTATTCTAATGAAGAGCATTACAACTGCTTTACTGCACTGAAGCAAGAATCGATCACATCATTAATCACACCTCGTGAATAGTCACAAATCAGGTCCTAACAGCAAGCACTGAATCAGGAGCAACCAAGCATAAACTCCTTCACAATTTATGATCTCTTCAATTGCATCTTTTCAACCATTAAATTGCAAGATACCATAAATTTTTATCTTCTTCCCTTCAGTCACATTATTGATTCTGCCTTGTGAAATATAGAATCGCTGTAAATCTGGGCTATTGAATTAATTTTAAGTCTTGACTTCAGTTCGGGAAGCCAACATACTAGTAAGGTTGTTAATTCACACTGAGGAACAAATGATAGAAACATTAAAATTTAAATGGACAACAGGGACCTAAAATAGTCGTAGCTCCGTCAATTGCCGTTCTCATCAACCTTGAAGGTATTTCTCTCCATTTCCTTTAGAGTATAAAAGAAACAAGACCATAAACACAAATTATGCGTAAACTACCTGGGATCCGCCTCCTACCTACTTAAAAGTATACATACAAAAACACAGCAAAGAGGGAAGATTGACATGTTTTCTATATCAAAAAAGTACATTCTCTACACGTCAAAGTCAAGTTGTTATTCTTGATTTTTTACATAATCGCGGTATGATTATATCCTTATGTTTGTAGGTTTTTTCAGTAGAGATATCACTCTATATTTTTTGCTTAAAGGGGAATTTCCAGAATGACAATATAGACTATCTGTAACACTGGGCCCCTACTATATATGAGAACATGTGCCAATGGAGTAGCCAATACTAATGAGAACAGCTCTTAGATCTCTTATGCACACGACAATATTTTGGGCCATGAGTTAGTCTCTCAAATTGTATGGTCAAGGTGTGGTGAGGTCGTGGTGAACATGAACATAGAGCAAAATATACAGCAGGTCCTATTCCTTCCGCATAGGCTGGGCTCTTTTAATGGACATGGGAGGGATGAGCAGAGCTTACTGTACCAATGTCAGCCAGGCAGCACATGGCCAGTTGTTTGATGCCCCTATACTGTACACAGTCAGGGCCGCATCTGCTATGAGGCAAGATAAAAATCTCGCCTCAGGCGGCGGATGCCCGAGCCCTGATTGAGGCTGGCGAAATTTGGAGCCATGATGTGGGCGATTCGGGTGGCGATTGCCGTCCGAATCGCCCACATGAAAAATCGATTGCGCCTATCTCTTTAAGAGAGACAGCATTTTAATTTTCGCCTCAGCCAGCAAAACCCTAGAATCGGCCCTGTACACAGTAAAAGAGTGAGATCTACTGAACTTATACTTGTGGAAATATTAGAAAATAAAAGAAACTTTATTTCTTTCTTATGCAGGGAAAATGTACTTCTCGTATTTGATTGAAGTAAATATTTCAGGTAATTTCTGTTTCTGTTTCAGAGAGTAAAATGTGATAGTGGGAGATTTTTGAGTATAAAGAGTAGTAAACCAGGCAGGACTCTTAGAAGAGACAGTAAGAGAATACTATACATAGAGTTATACAATGGGGCACATTTACTAAGAACGGGACAAACTGCACTAGTTGCACTTTCCCTGTGTATAGTGCAGGGTGCGCCAGATTCATGATTTCTGGCACCTGTTCTTCATGAATCTGGTGCCCCCTGAACTGCCCCGACAAAGTGCATCAAATTTTTTTGGAGCACCTTTAACACAGGGCTTGCGACACAATTCTGTCAGACTTTGCATGATAAATCTAACTGAGCACCCGAGCGGCCCCTAATTTGTGTCGCGTGAAGACTAGTGCAGCTGTGCCAGAAAAGGGTCACGTGCGACACAATTGTGGCACTTCTTAAATACCTGTGCAACCAGTTTGCACCTAAAAGAACGTGCAAAGTCTGAAGGAAAACCGGCGCACGGCCCAAGTAAAATGTGCCCCAATATGATTTAGGACTCACATAATGCTGTCAAATAGGAAATGTCTACAATATTTTGTAAAATGACCAACATTTGCAAATAGATTGTTGAATGTTCTCTTCATGTTAGCATGGTAACTTAGGATTAAAAGACTTACCTGTAGTGGAACATCTGGGATCATATCAAATTCAGGAATTCGTTCTGTCCAAGGAGTAAATTTCTTAGTTTCGGGATCGATGTAATAATCAAACACCGTACCGTGTGACGGAAACTTGATGGTTCTCATTTCTTTATTCCACCATCGGCTGAATTCCAGACGGTAATCGATCAACTGAAACAATATTCTTACAGTGAATGGACAAGATATACAATATTTTAGTTCAAATTTCATCCTCTGTACATATATATCTGTATATTTCTTACCTGATCTTGAAAGAGTGCACCTCCAAAAGACCAGACACATGCAAAAACAAAATAAATCTCATAGAGCTCCCGAGGAGAATCTGGTGGGGTATTTTCCTCAGTGAGAAGACAATCTAATAAGGAGCATAATGTCTAAAAAGGAGAAAAATAATGTAGATAACTTAAATAAAATAAATCTTATTATTACTTCCTAAACTCCCTCCAAAATAATTTTTGCCAATTTCATAATAATTATTATTTCTCTACAAAAAAAAAAACATTACAGTAGAACTGGAAGATTAATCAAGTTAATTATCCGTTTACATCAATTCTTTTTTTTTTTATCTTAAATTTGATGCACTTTCTCAGGGGGTAACATTGCAGCTGAAACCATCAAGCAGAGATAAGCAGAAAAAGACATGAGGAGGACATAGATTGGAGAGGAAAGATATAGAAAGATAAGGCGACAACATAGATTTTATGGTGCAACAAAGAGGAGGGTGCATAGAGAGATAAAAGGGTACAACATACAGTGGGTGATAGTGGAGAGATCAGTGAGAGGTAACACAGAGAGAAGTAGATGGCATATAAAAATAAATGGGAGTAAAATAAATATTAGGCACAATTTTTACTGTCTATTTAAAAAAAAATATTGGGGAGATTTATCAAGCTGCCTAAAAGTAAGAATGTGCTTTGTTGCCCATGGCAATCAATTACAACTCAGCTTTCATTTTACCAGTGCTCAAGAATATTTTAAAGGGGAGCTGTAATTGGTTGCCATCAGCAACTATGCATATTCTTACTTTTAAGCAGCTTGATAAATCTCCCCCATTAAGAATAAAGGGAACCTGTTATGGAAGATCGTTTCAAATAGTTTCTGGCATTTTCATTTCAAAAATACTTTTGTTTTGTATCTAAATAATTCCAGTGCTTTTTAAATGTTTCTTTAACATTATCTGCTCCCTGCCAGTGTGTGGTGAGTGTCCGGGAAAGAGGGGGGACAGTTCAAATTAAAGTTGCTTGTAGTAAGCTGACATAAGCAAGGGGAGGGAGAAGGGAGAAGCTAAGGGAGGGTGAAGGAAATGAGTGAGGATAGGAGAGGAAGTATTGAGGAGAAAACGATTTGTGCTAATTGAAGTGCTCCCCACCCACGGTACTTACCACATACTGCTGGGAGGGAGCCACAATTAAAAAGCACTGGAATTATTCAGATACACCGCAAAGACATATTTGCCAACACTATGCCAACATGCCAGAGGCTATTGGAACCTGTGATCATGTAAAAATTACCTTACCGATAACAGGTTCACTTCAAAATTGAAAATCTGGTTCAGTTTAGGCAAAATCACCCAGCTGTAATTAATGGTGTCCTCTCATGATGATAATCCCTGTCCACATAGCCTATAAAGGAATATAGACTTCACAGTGGGAATTACTCTAAATGATCTAAAACACAGATTGATTTTAAAGGGAACCTACCACTACGGGTGGTAGGTGGATGTATGGGACATGAGGATAGCCCTATTTAGAGCTAATCCTCACGTCCCCGCTATCTTTTAGAAAACTTCATTACCCTAATATGTAAATTTTGTTAAGCGGCTACTGGGGCATGGAGTACCCTAAGATCTTCGCCACGCAGCTATGAGGAGCCCTCGTCTGAGAAGCCGGCATTCTGCGCATGCACAAAACGCAGGCCCGTGGCTGCATGGCCACAGCATGCACAGAACTCCAGCTTCTCAGACAAGGGTGCGCAGCTACGAGTAGCTCGGGGTAGGAGGAGTAAAGAGGCTACTGGGGCGTGGAGTAGCCGCGACGTGTGGCCTCATGTCCGGCTACTCCACGCCCCAGTAGCTGCTTAACAAAATTTACATATTAGGGTAATAAAGTTTTCTAAGAGATAGCGGGGACGTGAGGATTAGCTCTAAAAAGGGCTATCCTCACGTCCCATACATCCACCTACCACCCGTTTAACCTTTATAGGTAGAATCGTGGTGGTAGGTTCCTGTTAAGGAGATCGCACTGGTTTTGGACGCCATCTTGACTACTGTCCACCATTGTAAGTATTAGCCAGGGGTCACGCTGGGGGTCAAAGCACTGTCCAGTTAAATTCATAATTCAAACTTCAGTTCTTTTTTTTATTTAAGATCTGCCTGTAAGGATTTCTCCTTGACACTTGTTAAACATAATTGTTCGCCTTCTTATCTTGTTCTCCAGCATTGTTTATCTCTTGTTATGGTTATCAAGAAGCTTCTGGAGACATTCTCAGTACTTTTTGCAGCTTTGATAATATAAACAATATCGTTTATCTGTGTACAAGGTCCCTGAGAACTGAGCACAATTAATTAACTTTTTGTAAAATGTATTAGAGAGCGGTTGTAGTACATTTAATCTAAGCCTATAGCATCCAAGCACCTTATCTCCTTGTCATGCCTACCAATGCTGATTTTTCTGTCTTTTTATACATGCAGCTGTGAAATAAATGGGGAA
The DNA here is from genome assembly GCA_019512145.1 of Engystomops pustulosus. Lineage (NCBI taxonomy): Eukaryota > Metazoa > Chordata > Amphibia > Anura > Leptodactylidae > Engystomops > Engystomops pustulosus. Next base: position 77,216,590 of record CM033648.1, on the reverse strand, counting down.
GAATATTTTTACATACACAAAGAGACTGACGTGTCTTAGTTTTATGTTCAAGTTCCGGTACCGGGAGCCATTAAATATTTAATTTGGAGTCACTGTACAACATGAAGGGCGGTTAGGCCCTAGATCAGTGATGGCTAACCTATGACACGCGTGTCAGTGCTGACACACGTAGCCATTTTCACTGACACGCGGTTGCCTGAGAGTTAAGTTTCATCCTACATGATCAGGTGCAATAGCTGGGAGGCTGAGAGATTGCACTGAGCTTCCAGCACTCCCCCCTCCTCCCCCGGGCCGGCCCCTCCCCATGTGTGAGCTGTGCCTAGTGTCTCCAGTCAGCACAGGTATCAGCACAGGGCACAGCAGGAGAGGTGACCCAGCCATACACCCCGGAGGCTCCTCTGCAGCTCCTGATAGTTGTGGTGGTGGTAGGATGGCAACACAGTCAGAGGCCACATTGCTGCTGCCTTGTGTGATGTCCCAGCAGCTGCCACCTCTACACTGACCAGCTCCAGAGCAGGGATGAGGGAGGACAACAACTCCCATCATACAGTGAGTAAGGTCAGTGACTGTATGATAGAAGACATTTATCAAGGCTTGTGTTTCAGTTTTGTGACATACAAGCCCTGAAATAATCGCAACGCCTTGCAAATCGCCAGACATTGCGATTACTTTGCTCCGCACACCTTCTCCATGCCAAGAGGACATGAAGGAAATGCGGACAGCGGTGCCTGCGCCCTCGCTATAACCTGTGAACTTTCATGACTGAAAGTTTGCAGGTTACTAAGCAATTTCACACCTGTCTGATTGTATGGCAGTACATGGTAGGATCAATCAGACAATCCACGGTTAAAGTACCCTAGAAGTTAAATAGTATACATATTTGTTATTTGAACTATAAATATCCAAAAAATATGTTTTTTTTGTCAAGGTGACACACCACCCGAGTTATGCTCGGTTTTTTGACACACCAAGCTCAAAAGGTTGCCCATCACTGCCCTAGATAAAACAGTTCCCTTTAATGGACCTGAAGTAATACTGCCTAACATACTGGTGAGGGCCAAAGCACATTTTTTGGGTCCATGTGCTGTCCATGTTTATAATGAATACACAACAGCACTTGGACCCACAATAGTGCATATACATCCCCCATAGATGGCTTTGGTGCCCGGGCTTAGTACGGCAAACACAACAAGTGCTCACTGTTCTGAGCCATGGCCGCAAAAAAAATAGAGCATGCTCTATCTTTGTCCGTGAGAACAGCAGTGTGGCATTAGTTTCTATGGAGAGAGGAGGGGTCAAGGTGGGCATATGCCCATGTGAATGTAGCCTAATACTGTACGTCAGCCATAACAACTCTAACAAGGATTATCACACAACTTTCTTAGATTTCTTATCATATTGTGTTATGTGTTGGAATGGCTACAGTTAGTAGAATGTGGTATAACTAGTAGGTTATGGCATGGCTGGTGACTTGTACTTTTATAACCACCTAATTGATGGGTAAATTATGGGAAGACATGGACTTTAGACCAGTGTGACATGATTTTCTAATACTAAACACTTCCTTTTAGTTTTATTGCCATAAAACCCATGGGCGGCATGGTGGCTGAGTGGGTAGCACTTCTGCCTTGCAGCGCTGGGGTCCTGGGTTTAGTCCCACCTAGGTCAACATCTGCAAAGAGTTTGTATGTTCTCTTCGTGTTTGCGTGGGTTTCCTCTGGGTCCTCCGGTTTCCTCCCACAATAAAAAAAAATACTGGTAGGCTGTTTAGATTGTGAGCCCCATTGGGGACAGGGACCAATTTGGCAAGCTCTGTGCAGTGCTGCATAATCTGTAGGCGCTATATAAATAAAGAATTATTATTATAATTATTATTAAACTTGCCCAAAAAATTATATATGGAGAATAATGGAAAAATGTGATCATTTCTATAGGGCTGCAGTTATGATGTAACCAAATCTCTAACTTCTTCACAAATATTTCCATGTTATTTCTCTGTTAATTGATATGAAATAAACCTCTATCCCCCCCCCCCCACACCTCGAAATAAAAACATTTTACAGCATCAGATAGACCAAATAAAAAATGCAAAGGATCATACTTTGTGTAAAAAGCATGAAAATAAAATGCATTGCCTTTACCTGTACCATGCTGTTTTCCGGGATTGGAGTTATAGTTTTTAAATTACATCGCACTTGCTCCAAGCAGTAAGGAACGTACTTATCAAACAATATGGTCAGATTTGCCTTTTCTGACTGAGCCTGACGAGTCTCGATCCAGCTGGTAACGTAACTAATGAAAAAGAATGAAATCAGACACAGAGTAAAGAAATCCTGTGTGGCCGGATTTGCATTTAATTTTATGTCCTCTGTATTCTGAAAGTAAATAAGAAATACTGAAATCATGTTAAAAAGAAGCTGAAATAACCCTTTTACTGCCTGTGGTTCTGAGCCGCCATTGCCAAAGAATAACTATTAGCCTTATGAGATATGGATTAAATCTACAGCACTGCCTTAAAACATTACGAATTCCAAAAAACCAAGGAGTCGCTTTATGACAAAATAGAAGGCAAAGCCTTAAAGTCCCTTTTCACACCCACCTAGAGCTATTTATTAACTCTCATAAAGTAAAGTTTAGATATGCTATGTAATTCAGTTACATAGATTATTAAAGGTAATGTTTCATCATCAGAAAGCTTTTTTTAGGGACACTTATTTGTCCATGTCTACCTGCACAAGCTGATCCTTATCATCAACAAATTGGGAATACAGGCGGTCCCCTACTTAGGGACACCCAACTTAAAGACGACCCCTGGTTACAAACGGACCTCTGGATGTTGATAATTTACTGTACTTTACCCATAGGCTGCAATGATCAGCTGTTACAGTTATTAAAGGTGTCTGCAATGAAGCTTTATTGTTAATCCTGGTTCTTATGACAATCCAACATTTTTAAAATCCAATTGTCGCAGAAACCAGAAACATTTTGGCAGGGGTTACAATTGTAAGATATACAGTTCTAACTTACATACATATTCAGCTTAAGAACAAACCTACAGAACCTTGTACGTAACCCGGGGACTGCCTGTAGCTGCATTTTGAAGAAATATGCATTTTTAAGATATGCTAATGAGGCTCTTGGGCTACTGCTTACATCACAGTAGACCCAGGTCTTGCCGCCCGCCGGTAATTATTCACACACCGATTTGGGAGTTTGTTCACTCCTCCTTCCTCTGACTGTGATGCCAGAGAGTCTGTGATTTAGGGAAGGAGAGGAGTTAATAACCGGTGGACAGTACTAACTGGGGCCACTATAACATAGCCAATAGCCCAAGTGCCTCAGTAACATCTTAAAATGTATATTTCTTGTAAATACAGCAATTTTCTAGTTTATTGAAGAGAAGCATCCATTTCTGCAGGCAGACACGGACAAATAAGTGTCCTTAGCTGATAAAATATATCATGGTGTTGTAGAAATCCAAAAAGGAAAAACGATCCAGCGCATAAGATAAAAAGTACCTCCAAGTTTTATTGTAGACTCCAGACAGAGCAATACATGTGAAAACGCACTACAGCACTGCGTCCAAGGAATGGGCTTACAGGCTCAAGCCTACGCGTTTCGAGCGCTTTACACACTCTTAATCATGGCTAACCTATCATGGTGTTACATTTTCTTTAAGTGTTCTTACAGGGCAACTAAACTTTCAAAACAAATTGTAAACCAATAGTATAGATGATAATAATGAACATTGTAATATACTTTATTGAAGAAATATGCTCCTTTGGCTCTGCTTTTCTTCCTTATTCAAGCAGTTTCTGTAAATCATCTTTCTCTCTCCATACACCACTGAAAACTAATATGAAAAAGCCTCATTAAGTAGCTAATGACTTAATCATTTACAGACAGACCCTGGATAGTATAATCACCCCCAACAGCCTGTTCAAGGGAACTTTCCTCTACGTATGGAGTTAATCATTAGCCTCCTTATCTACCTAAAGGGGAAGGACCTCAGAAGCCTTTCAGATACACTGCTTGCTACAGGAGAAAGAGCAGAAACAAAGCACACAAAGAAGCTTCTTGCATGATTTTTTTATCATCTGCTCTCTTCATTTCTGAAATAAATCTTTGCTTCAAAGATTTAGTTAGTCTTTCATTTGATAGCTCCGAGAAATTCTTCAGCGTTTTACATCGAGAAACCTTGTATAATGAACATTTATAATTTCTTTACTTACGGGCTCCAGCCTAAGTCTTGTGTATTAACATAGAGGATCCCAGCTCTTGATACAGTCGCAGGTGTCGCGGCTCGAAGATGACTGATCTCGAATAACAACCGCATGGAAGGCGTCAGTGAAATGCGCTCATTACTGGCTAAGGTCAAAACCTATGGAAGATGAGAAGGAGATCATGGTATGTATTCATTATAATCTTAATTATTAGTTTTTCATTTTCATTCTGTCTGTAAAATTTGGTTGGGACTGGTTGGTTTTAATTAAACATACAGAAAGAAAACTGCGGATCTATACTGACCACTGGTAAGAAGTAATTGCAGGCCAATTTTATCTATTCTCGGTCCTTCATTATTTTATGTCTACAAAGTAACGTCATCCTTCATAAAGTGTTGGTAGGTCATATTTTGTTAATACAAAGGGCTTAGGTTGGTATCGGACACCCCCTGACGAAGCAGGGTGCGAAACGTGCGTTGGGGTGTCGGATAGTGTGTGCTAAGGGGCATCTGGTGGGTATCTGTGAGATTTATCTCTGGTTCTATACTCTGGATGCTCTTGTTTGTGATGTGGTATTTACCTTGAATATTAGTGATATGTAGGAATTCATTTGCATCGAGGTCACAGGTTCTGTACCTTTACAGCCAGCGTCTAATACATACTTATACTATTTTTTTGGGTTGCCTTCTAGTATTTTCACACTGTCCGCTTTATTGTACATGTTTTTATGTCTCTTTTAATGGGGTTATTTTATCAGATGTATATATATGATGAATTATGTTATAAAATGCACTAAATATTTGGTATATTTAGCTATTTAAGCTTGTTATGTGTGCTCTCTTTATGGAGGCCTAATAGGTTAAATTTGGATTTAATGTGGTCCTCTGAACTATGAGCAGTAATATTTGGTGATTAGCATTTACCAACCCTGACGGGATCGGATTAAGACCCACCTGATAAAATTGTTCTCGTAGACAAACCTTTATCTACCCCTATGGAAAGAGACTCTTAAGGAGCTTTCAAATTGTTTGCTATTGATTATATCTATATAGGGACCACTATTGGTTTAGGGTCTCCAGACTCCAGACTATCCTCGGGAGGATCTATAATCTAGACAAATAAGAATAATGCACCAAGAAGTATTAGTTGAGCTCACATAAAACTTCCAATAAGTAATGATGATTTATGTAAATGTTAGTATATTGTAGAAAACCCAAATGATTGAACGTAGGTTCTAGTACACTTTTGGATCACTTCTAGCATGTATTTAAAATGACAAATGCCTGGGTATGAAGGGATACATGTTCTGTATTGTACCATGTGATACATTTGCACACCAATGTATCTGCTGGGGTTGTAGTTCCTGAATGGTGGTAGGTTGCTGAATATGGCTCTCAGCTGGTACCTTAAATACTCCATTGGAGATAAAATTGGGACAATGTATAAGAAAAAATTGTACTAACCAGGTGGTGACATTTTTTAGAAAACCATGCTGTGTGTAGGTTATCTTTATTCTGCTGATAAATGCAATATGGTATCCCTCCCATGAGAAGCAGTGAGAGGCAACTGCCAGGGGTGACCGACTGTCATATGGAATGGCCCCCCCTTATCATCACATCAAATGTTAAGAAGTGTTTCACTTCACAGTAAATACAGAATTGAAGTACCCTCTACTAGGCCTCCATATTGCAACTTTGAACCGTCCTCTAAACCCAAAGAGAACCTGGTTCCAGTCTTTAGCAGTTCAGGCTTCTGTTCACAACACTACAGCAAACATAGGCACATATCAATGACTTTATTATCAACATAAGGATTCACAAACCTTGTTATCATCCATGACAGTATTCAGTGATTCAATCCACATTGGATCAATATCTCCATCCAGGACAATCCACTTTGGGCCATCATGGGGACTGATGAAGAGCTCTCGCATTGTAAAGGAAAATAGTCCTGAAAATACAAAGTATTCTGAAGATGTCTATCCCAGACTATCCCAGCTGTTGGGCATACTCTTATAATAATTACCATCTTTCCATTCTCTGGTTGAAGGATGGAGAAACCCAAAGAGCTCATCAGTAGTCACAGCTTTCGGGTTGATATCGTGCCAAATGGGCTTTAGCTTCATGTTGTAATATGTCCTGTGTAAAGTCTTCAGAATCTGTGGAAGACATGGATATACTAATACAAATCAGATCAGATGTAATCAAATCAGAATATTAATGGATAGATAGAAGTGCTTCAAAATATCATAAATTTAAAGTTTCTTAAAAGGAGGAAAGATTGTGGGAGGATTCAGAACAGATATCATAATCAAATAAATCATGGTATGGAATGGAAACTTGCAAGCAACTCAAACTCAACTCAGATAACCCAATCAATGTACAGTATATTGATACAAAAAGATGCAGTGTACCCCTGGTGTAAAGAGGTATGCTCATCATAGACATTTATGATAAATCTGTCCAGCAGTAACTAACTCCACTACAATGAAATTCATGCATCCAGTCATGTGTGGCCCTTTCTAAATTCTTGGTTTCCACAATACAGAAGGCCGGTCTACAAAAATATGTGGAACCCGCATGGTACTGTATATCCGGTGGATATATCATAAATACACCATTGAAATGCAACTTTTATGTCCACTTGGACATTAGTATATAAAAAGGGTTTATGTTATCGTTTGTCAGGTTATATTACCCAATTGCATTCAACTGCAATACAAGAGGCAGAAAGATCAAATCCCTAACTATACATGCATGTAAAGATAGAGAGGAATGTGTCATATGTCATATGTGGCATTATAACCCGAACCCCAGCACTCAATGGATCTATCTGGAGTCTCCGGCCTTGTCATAGATATCTGGTGTCATGGGCAAAATTGCTGTGTGCCTGGTTCAGTTCCACACCAGGTTTGGCCCTGAGCCCGAACCTGTCGCAAGCTATAGCTAATGAGTAGGTGCAAGGCATGCCCTGCCCCATGCCAGCCCACTGCATAGCCCGACTGTACGCCAGGAATTGCGAATAAGTCATGGCTTGTACATCAGGCAAATAAGCTGTGATACCTGTAAATCCCCCTCATAGTTTCAAGATAGAACTATTTGAATATTTAAATCGATAATAGATAGATGATAGATAAATAATAGTAGACAGATAAATAGATAGATAGACGAATGATAGATAATAGATAATAGAATGATAATTGATAATAGATAGATAAATGTTAAACAGAATGAATGATAGACGATAGATAGCTACATAGATAATAGATACATAAATGATAGATAGATAGATGAATCATAATGATAGATAGATAATAGATGATAGATAGAAGATATAAAATTATATAAATTATCCTTTTTCAGATCTATTATCTATTTATCATTTATGTAACTCTTGCCACATTTCATCTGTATAATATTAGTAATATTTTCCATGTACCGTGCTCTTCCCTGTTCCCGCATTCCCAACCACAAAAACAGAATGCCGGACCTCTAGCAGCTCTTCCAACTGGGAGATCTGAGCCAAAACAGGCAAAAAAAAAATCAGCAACGTGACAGCAGGTACAGAGAGTAATATTTCACATTATTTCATAATATTTCTGAATGAGGTTTTTTTTTGTAGGTAGTAATGACCTGAATCATTTAAAATTCTCTATTCTAATTAAACAAGTAAAATGATAGAAGGCTCTCCCTAAGCAATGTAATATATTAACAGGTCATTCACTGCAAATGGTAAAAGGTGGTGTGAAGATTTTATTTATTGCCTCAGCTATTAAAAGCATTAGCCAGATGCTAAACACACTATACATTAAACAACAGTGATCATTATCGCTATCCGGCAGCCATTTGCAGTGTACAATACACTAAGCAGAAAGTCATTATTTCCACCTTAAGAATAAAGTTCTCCTCCGGCTGCAGGTGCAGCTCGGCAATGGACTGGCGGACCATCTGTTCTAACTTCACGTCTCTCTTCCTGGGCACTTCCAGTAACGGGAACAAGTCACAGATGAGACCCAGAAAGATTGTAACATCGTTGGTTACTATCTTAGGAAGATTGAAGTCCCTGAGGGCTCTCATCAAAACCTAAGAAGAAGGAACAACACCATAATGATATGCAAGGATAGCACAGCATAACATGAGGCATAAAATGAACAAATGTTATGAGGAAGTCGTCCTCGGACAATTAGGACACATATGGCTTGTTAGTCTCAAGCTGTTTCTTGTGCACAATGGATCACCTTGCAAATGTTTTGTTGTATTAAATAAATATCCTATCTATCTATCTTTTCATCTATTATATATTTGGGACAGATGTATCACTCATTATTCTTTGCAGTTTTTGCGCCTGTTTTGCGCCTAAACACCAAACTAGCCACGCAGAAAAAATAACTATTTTTCCTCATGTATCAATCCAGATGTTTTGCTGCGCCTACTACTCATTCATCATTAGCAACTTTTTCATTTAGGTGCAAAAACAGTCCACCCTGAAGGTGACATAGACTGAGAAGCAACACTGAGCTCTTGTGAAGAGCAGCTTATCCCCAGCAGCAGAGCTCAGCCACACACTACAGAAACTCCCTCCAGCCTTTGTTTACAGTTCATGAGCTTCTATTTACAAATAATCTGCAAAAGAAGCGACCTCCCACCCTGAACGTATCTACAAAGCATTTTAATTGTATATCAAACCTTATATACTCCATCAACCCACACAGGGTAGCTTCCTGAACATGTTACACTTAGCCCCCCTGCCAGCATTAGCTGCAGAAACCCTTACATTTCTAGTCACTGATGAAGAAATGGTAGAGAAAATCAAACACTTCAAGTTGGGTAAAGCTCAATGGGCTAAATAGAAGTCTTGGGGCATTTGTTTGCGCTGAAGGAGGGTATTACAGTAAATGCGGATATGTTATCGGAGGACGGGGAGGAATGTTTTATAGTAAGCAGCTGATAAGCCACCGGGCGATGGCTTATAAGCCGCTTACTATAAAAAGTCTACAATCCACAGCCCTATTTGCTCTGGCTATGGAACTTATAGCGGCAGCCATACGGGCCAACCCTGATATACAGGGCTTTAAAACCACACAGGATACTTATAAAGTAAGGCTCTTTGCAGATGACCTGCTCCTCTCCATCACTAGCCCTCACACATCCCTCCCGAACCTAATGCAGCTTCCACTCAGTATCTCACCAGTACCTGGTCTTCAGGTCGGCTTCTGTCCTCCCTCTTTAGGGATCCGGCCACCACTAACACAGACTTTATTGCTCTTAGACCCCAATCGTAATGATCCTGCAACAATATTGATAAAATAACACCACAAACAGTGACAATAACTATAAGATACTTATCTTTCTTCAAAGTCTTAATGTTTAGTTTTTGCCCAGAGAAAATTAAACCTCAGACAAATTCATTTTGTTCTTACCTGTTTGGAGAGAAGTTGGCGGCAGAGAGTATACAGACTGATGAATTTTCTAGACAGCATCCGAGCATCAATAAATCCTTCCGCCACCAACATTATTTCACATATTAGTTCGAAATCTGGAATGACCATGGCACATGGACTAAAAGGAGAAAGCAAAATTGCAAGAATATTAGTACAAAGATGTCCTTATTCTACTGTCAAAGTATAGTAGAAGAACTGTAGCAAAAATCTAGAGGAAGACACCATCACATTGTGGCAAAGTTTTGAAGAAAGTGGATTGAAAAGGCAGTAAAATATACTAAATGTATTGCTAAAAATGGAGTAGTAAGAATAATGCTACTTATACCATCTTCATACAAAAAACAGAATAATCAAAGCATTTACCGAAAAAGAGCTTTGACATTTTCTGGAAGTTCTGCTCTACCAGCGTATCCTGGATTGAGAGTAATGAAAATCCCAACTGTATTTTTCAGCTCAATTGTTTCTCCCAGAAAGTGAAACCTGTAAAACATGCCAAAAACTCATTTTCATATAATGTCTTGGTGTCCCTCTAGCCCCCCCGCAAAATTGACAATATATTAGATATTAGTTACCTAGCATCCGGTGCCTTGTAGAGTTTCCTCTATTAGTGAATGTAAGGAACATGAAAACTATCACACATGAAGTTCTATCTATACCTTTTTTTATTGTTTCGGATGGCATCTTGGATTGTCTTGACTTGTACAGCAATTACTGATAACACTTCAACCGATATACGGTTAAACTCGTCAAAGCAGCCCCAGACACCCGTCTGACATAGACCTTTATAGATGTTACCTAAAGACTAAAAAACCAAATAAGTACTTTAGTAACATTGAAAACACAAAGGACAATTAGAACCACACCAGAGATGAGGATAAAAGTTTGGCTAAGTTCACATTGTTGTGTTCAAAGGGTGCCCTAGTGGACACCAACAATGCCCGTTGACTACAGTCGTGTCCAATGAATTTACTTTGTTGTGTTCATTATTTTTGTGGTTGAAAAAGTATTTTTTACATGTACATTGTATGCAAGGTGATCTTTCTTATTTCATACCTTATAGTCCATTTGTTCAGAGCAGTTGAACACATAGACCATTATGCCAAGAGCACGGCCTAGATCTTTGGTAGTTTCGGTCTTTCCTGTGCCTGCAGGACCTGAGAGGGCACCACTCATAGCTAGGTGAAGAGACTGGGTCAATGTGATATAGCATCTGTTATAAGAAAAAAATAAAGTAATTTACTGTATAATTTATTTAGATGCATACTAACTTTTTAACCATCTTTGCATAAATTAATAAGAGAGTGAATGAGAGAGTTATGATAGAGATTCTCCTCCCACTATCTATATGCAGTGTATGGTAGACATCGTAGCAGCAAGTCTCCATTCACCAACTCAGGGACAACTAAAAATTTGTGATAGAACCTGCAGAGGGCAAAAGTGTTAAAATAAAAAATGCAGAATCTTATGTAACAACCAGAGCTAGTGATCCTCCTCATGCACACACATACTGTGGATAACATTTGTTAAAAGATACAGCACCTCATTTGTATGAACGTGTGCATTTTATGGGCCACTAGCAACAAGCCATGTAGCCTGTCTAACATTGGCAGCACTCACCCCACAGCTGACCATAGGAAGTAGCTGCCAGTGATACAAAGACAGACAGGAATAGGACCTGTCGTAGCTTTGTAGAACAGGCACGGTTGAGCCACAGTGCATGCACCGCACCGTGAACATGCACAATAGACATCTATGGGGCTGTGAGTTAGCCTCAATTTTTGTAACTAGCTCAAGGCCAAAAACATTGGTTGTGTGTATGAGGCCTATGTTTAAGACTCATTTATATGTCCTACCTTATGTCATATTAAATAATTAATGAAGAGGTGGCCACATTAATGCATCACTTCCTCCATTCATGTAGAGGTGAATGAAGAGAGCTATGCGTACCAGATCGGCCAGAAGAACTAGTGGGCTTCCAAGTTTAATTCTACAGTCATGCTACAGTTTAGGGCCTCTTGGACCTTCATCTCTAGTAGCCGAATTGCCAAATACCCTATGTCTGGAAGTGTCTGTAGTTGGTAATACTAACCAGATACTTCATTTACAGCAGCCATGTTGTCCATTAGAACCTGTACCTTGGAGATGACCCATTGTTTTCTACCTGTAGTGACATGACCTATTGGTGAATTCTGTGTTATCTTCCCCAGTTTGATAGTGGTACACTATGTTACAGAAGAGTACTGTAAACATTGTCTTAATATACAGTGACCTGGAAAAATTTTTCTAGAATCTTACTGAATTCAATTTTTAAAATATGGTAAAAGGCCTCAACCATCTATGATAAGCATGAATGTCTAACAATGGGAATATAATGCCAAAACTAGTAAAAATGACAAAATACAGTATACAAGCTTATTAACATAATATGTCATATTAGTAGTAGGTGTCAAGAACCTGTCCGTCAGTGGTGTTATCACTAGACGAGGAGTGTTGCCAAGATATTCATAGGAATAATGGAATTGAGCATCACATATATTGACAAAGCACTGTTTTGCTTCTTCAGCCCATCTATGCCGCAGCTGTGACAGCCATGTAAATGCTTGGCCATTAGAGACCTGAAAAATAAGCATGAATGAAGGTTAAAACCACAAAAAGGTTCTACTGATGGTGCTAGTTCAAGCAAGTTCTTTTAGCCATACTATTACATTGATAAACAAAAACCAGATTGCTGGGATCCCCAGTGTTTGGGAAAACCAAACGTCTCCTGATCTGCCCCATAGTGAATCTGTACTAAGCAGTACAGTTTCCTTTTTATGCACCTCTAATTGCGTTCCTGGAAAGACCCTTTAAAGGAAATCTCCGACCAGGACCAATGATTGTAAACCAAGCACACTGACATACTGGCGTGTGCCCACCTCTGACAGGATCCATTCTTCCTTTAGATTCTGATTCGCTTGTTTTTACAAAAAAAGGCTTTTAAAATTATGGAAATGAGCCTGGGGGGTCCGGGCTCCATAGCAGTTAACCGAGCTTGGAGCAACTGAAGCTCATTTGCATAATTTTTAAAGCCTTTTTTCTTAAAAACAAGGGCATAGAAAGCTTAAAGAAGAGTGGAATCTGCCAAAGGGGGCACACACCAGGACGTCAGTGTGCTTGGTTTATAATCCTTTACCCTGGTGGTAGATGTCCTTTAAAATACAAAAGTTAAGACAGTTATAACAATTTAGGTTTTCCTAAATATTAAAAAGAAGGTTTATCAATCCTTACAAATTCCCCTCTACTGGACATCTATATACTCTAATTTTCAGCAGGAGTGCCGAATCATCTAATAAGTATGAAAGTGTCTTAATTAGACACTAGATGGCTAGAAAAGAATGGTCAGAAATGTTAAATGTCGACAAGAATATTAGGCAGTAGAAATGAGCAAACCTGAACTTTGGTCTTCTCCGTTGGGTAACTCTGCCTAACCTGGAGATGTTGCCTGATGGGCTACAGACCAGCTAGTCTGGCAGATTTATGCCCCTAGCAACTAGGCAACTAGGCTGTGATTGGCCAGGTGGACACTTGGTGGACACACATAGCCAATCACAGCCATCTCTAGTTGCTTGGGGCATAAATCAGCCTAATTGGCTGCTCTGCAGCCTATCAAGCAACATGTCCGGGTTAGGCGGGGCTGCCAAAAGCAGGACGCCACACTCTGGTCTGACTATTAGCCAGGAGTATAGTTGTCCCTCTTGAGAATACATACATCCCCGGTGGGGCCCATTGTGCTTGTATATTGGGGTAAAAAGGGAGGGGACGATTAACTGTTGTCCAAACCCACTAATAACTTTGAAAGTTTATGTTGATATTTACCCGTAATGTTAAAAAATCTTATGTCTTATATGATCCAAGGGTAGGATGGTCAGGGTTGGTACTTGGTAGGACATCATGTACAGCTTTTACATGTCATGACAAAATTGTCCTAATTCTATTAATTTGGTCTGGAAATACGAAAGCGCATAAATAAGATATGATGGGAAAGTCTTCCGCTTTTCTACATGAAGCCAAATGTTTCCTGGAATTTCATGAAACATATTTTATCTACAGTATCCACTGAAAATGTCAGCTCAGCATCACTTAACATGGATCAGTGGTAAAGACATTAGCACATAATGCTCATTGCGGCGCTGTCTTCGGCTTGGCCTTCATGTCATGACAGCGAAGTTTGAAAATATGACGACATTTGCCGCCTGCCAAGAAAAAAATGGAGGCCTTTGTGCAGTGCCAGCTCGGGGCTGTTAAAATAAATGCAGATAATCCTTGATATTTAGAAATAAAAGGACAAGTATTATCTCTTATTTACACGCAGCATTCAAGTGTTTAACACCGCAAAACATCGCCGCTCGCCTTTGTGAACAGTGATGATCTGGGTTATTATATTTGAGCTTCTGTAACTGGGCCAGAAAGTCAAAGAGTATGGAAAATAATAGATAAGGAATGATTTCATGAGGAGAAAACTCCCAAGTATCGAAACCAAGGATGTGATCTGCACAGAATTATTAGAGGGATTGATGAACAGGTCACTGTTCACATTACACTGGCTGCACCTTTAAGGCTTATAGCCCTAAACAAAAGAAGGGTTCAGGCCCGGTACATCTGGTACATTACCAGATACTTTTGATCTTAAGGTAAAAGGCCGCCATATGGTGTCTACATTCCCTTATCTGCTCATAGCAAAACTTGGAATAGGACCCCCAATAAATCATAACACTAAAAGACGTTGGTTATAATAGACAATTCAGAGATAATACACACAGTGATGTCACAGTACAAGGTAAATACACACAGTGGTGTCACAGTACAGGGGTAATGCACACAGTGATGTCACAGTACAGGGAGAATATAAACAGTGATGTCACAGTACAGGGAGAATACAAACAGTGACATTACCGTACAGGGATATTACACAGAGTGATTTCACAGTACAGGTAGAGATAATAAACACATTGACGTCACAGTACAGAGATAATACACACAGTGATGTCACAGTACAGGGATAATACACACATTAATGTCATAGTACAGAGATAATACACATTGTGATGTCACAGTACAGGGATAATACACACAGTGATGTCAAAGTACAGGGATAATACAGACAATGATATCACAGAACAGTGATGTCCACAGTACAGCGAGATAATACACACAGTGATGTCAAAGTACAGGGATAATACAGACAATGATATCACAGAACAGCAATAATACACACAGTGATGTCACAGTACAGAGATAATACACAAAGTGATGTCAAAGTACAGGGATAATACAGACAATGATATCACAGAACAGCAATAATACACACAGTGATGTCACAAAACAGTTATAATACACACAATGGTGTCAGAGTACAGAGGCAATACAAACAGTGGTGTCACAATACACAGATAATACACACAGTACCTAAATAATAACTACAATTATATCACAGTAGAAAAATAATAAAAACAAATATATCACATAACACAAATTATATAGACAGTGAAGTCATAGTACATGTATTATGGACACAGTGGTGACACAGTACAAGGATAGGAGAAACAGTGATGTCACAGTGCAGGTAAAAAAGTATAAACTGTTACATTACTAAACCACGCCATGGGAATAATATGCACCAATTAGAAATAATGCAACAAAAAAAGAATGCTGTAGTAAATGGATTATTGATACACATGTTCTATGATAAATGTCATGTATGTAAAGTTTTGCATACCATCTTCATCACTAACTGCTTTCTGTGTTGAAGCTGATATGGGCCCCTTTGGTTGATGGGCCCAATGCATGCTCAAAAGACAATAAAATACTTATACCACCTCCTCCAGCCCTCCCTTTCTTCTGCAACCACCCATCACTATCGGCCTCTATTTGTTTACATGGTCTAGCTATAATTTCCCGACCACTGCCACGCATTTACTACTGGAGAGTATATGGAGTATATGGCTGTATAGTAGCTGTAGGAATGGCAGCTAGCATACAATTGCTATATTCTGAATTATGAACGGGTACAGTACAGTAAGCACAACGTGTGTCACCATACTGTGCCACCGCTGGGAAAAAAATAGAGCTTGCTTGTCTTTTGCCGTAGGTACGCCCTACGGAGAGAGGAGGGGTGAGGGGCGCTCACCCCCTTCCCTTCTCCAGCCAAACATATGCAACACCCGGATTGTAATCTTGGTGAGCATACTTTTATGTGAAAGGGGCCTTAAAGGAATTACCTTTTTAAAGTTTACAGGTCAGTACAAATCAGATTAAGTCAATTCTCAATTTTCACCACGTTTCTGCCCCCAGCTGGACCCCAGGTCATTCATATGTTTTGTCTAGTCCTTATAATTTTATAATATATTGTATCAGCAAATAAATATAAAATTCAAAGATTTTTCTTTATCTTTCCTTATCACATGTATCACCCGATAATCCGAAAATCTCAATTGTTTACAATGTGAAGGCTCAAAAAAAAAAAAGTGAATCCGGCTGTCATGTTAAAAGTTCCAGAACCAATTATCAGCATAATCCTTAAACATTTAGACACTCTATTTTTTTCCCTTTTGAAAATTTGGCAATTCCTTAAGTCATAAGTGTAATTGTCTAAACGTGAATGTATGACTATAACGATAAAAAAAAAAATTACTACATCAAAACATTGCTTTTCAACAAATGAAATTATTCTTTATTTCATGCTTTTAAAAATGCATTAGGGTAATTGCTCTGCATTAAATTACCTTCTGTGCAATAAGCTTGGCTACCACATCTCTCGCATGAACATCAATTGTGCATATTGTCATGATCTTCTGACGCACCCCGGGGGTAAGTTCCCCTAACAGCATGTTTATAAGGGCATTCAGCTGAGCAATCTGCAAATAATTATATTCAGATGAGATATTAAACTCTGTAAAATAAAAATCTGTCATGCGTAAAGTGCTAAATGCATCTGGTGAAATGTATAGTGGCGCTGACAAGACATGCATTGTTGTTCCGCCATCAAAACAAAACAACTTTACGAAAAAACTGGGGCCATTAAGCGACGCCTTTCGCTTTAAGAAAAAAGTGTCATTTAATGGGTGTGTAAATAATTATACTTATTTGGGGGGCTTTAGACCTGAGAACTTTTATTTCGACTTTTTTTTTTTTAAGGTCGGAGGGACTAATTTTGATCCATTTTCCCATGTTAAGGTATGAAGTTAATGCTTTTAAAAATGGTCGCCACTTAAAATGTGATGTGGGATGTGGGGTAATTTGCATGCCATTGCCCATAATCCCTTGCTGTGCTATGCAAATATATATTATTTGACTCCATTAGTTGGAATACATCAATGCAGTGTAGTTATTCTACAATATCTTGGGAAAGGGCTACAGCACTCGTATTCGGGATCCAACTTGTATTACAATTACATTATGGCACTAGAAAAATTAGAAAAGGAGAAAGATTTCCATTTGATTGATTTTACTGATCCCATGAAATATTCATTTAATTCTGAACAATCTGACCGCCAAGGCTAGTTTCATATGGTAACATGACATGTACTAATTACTATATGCTTGTCTTTGGCATGAAGTTATTATCCTCAGCAGTTTTACCCCTTAGATATCTCTAGGAAAATGCCAAAATGTGTTCATTTATGGGCCCACCTTGTAATGTTATGGCTATCTGTAGCAATCTAGTGGTTCCAAATATAAAAAGTATAACATGAGATTCACCGATGGTTTCCTAATAGCATCTTTTGTGGGGCCACAGTTTATGAAAGGGCTACTAACACATTTTGGACTGTTCTTTAGAAATTATAATCAAAAACCCATATGATTTGTATTTTTCTACCTGGTTACTTCTGGTTGGGCCTCATGCACACAAATGCATGCATCTTGTGGCAAACCAACAGGTCATGTGCCATTATTTGTGGCCTGTGAGCACTTCTGTCCATAGACTGCACCACAGACGGAAAGTACCCATTAGAAGACTATGGGGTTGTAATGTTAGAAACTGGTTGTGCGGTTATCTCATGGCCATAGAGCACGATTATGTGGCTTATGTAATAATATCATCACCATCAGTCTAGCACACATGACAGTGAATGACGTAATACAATAGTCAAGGGGTTATCCAATAGGGTAAGGGTTAGGGGAGGGTTAAAAATAAAAACACTGCAGATCCAACTTGAAACAAAATAACGGAAATTGCACGCATGGCCAACTACTGGCCAAAACGGTGACCTGACCCAGTCTGGATTGGTTTCTTTTGTGTTGCGTTGCAACCAGGAAGTAGAGACCAGAAGGTAAGTAAGTGTATGTGATTTTTTTTGTTTTTCAACCTAAAATTATTTATGGCAAAACCCATTAAACCTACAAACCACTCGCGGCTAACATTGTTGGTAATGGTTGGGGGGGTGGGGGATTTAGGAAAATTTTCCTGGTGGTCTAAAGCACTTATAGAGATTACTCCAGAGATAGAGACTGCAACTCAAAATGAATCTTACAGGTCACATAATATCCAGAAACTGTTTATATGTACACAAGTTAGGCCACGTTCACACCAACACTAGTGGTGACCTTAAGGCCTCTTTCCCACTTGCGTTGCAGAACACGTCAGAGTCTGATCAGGGTGCGATCAGGGGTTGGTCAGTAAAAAAAACTGACATTTTTCATCACAGTTCAATCAGTTTTCAGTCAGATTTTGTTCAGTGTCTCAGTTTTTTCATGCTTTTTTTGGTGTTTCCAATGCATTTTCAATGCGTTTTTCACACACAGATAACGTGCATGAAAAAGACTCAGGACTGAGCTCTTTCTTTTCTGTGGCAATTGATCAGTGAAAAACGCATTGCACTTGCGTTGGACTTGCATATGTCTCAGAGTGCAATGCGTTTTTGTTCATCTCCATTGACTTGTATAGTGCATTTTTCATGCGCGTGACTTGCAAAAGTAGAGATTTAGTAGAGTCTGAAAAAAAACATTGATTACAATGGGTCAGAGTGCAATGCAAGTTCTGCGCATCAAAAGCAAGAAAGGGGCCTTAGTCTATTCCGTTCTGGACTAGGATTATGGACACCTTGAACTGATGGTAAACGGAAGCCCTTTCATTTACCATCAGTTCACCAACAATTCCCATATTCATTAACAATGCATTGATTTTTTAATTGCAAAAATACTGGTGTCAGATATTGAAAATAACGGAACTTGGTGACGGACATCACAACGATGGTTGGAAGTAGACCTTAGACTACTGACATCTGAAAGCTACACTATTAAATGGTATTAGCAGCTATTGGCATTCAGAAAATTTTACCTGCTTGCGATTGTAATCTTTCAGGGCATTTTCAAACCCTTCTTCGAGCCTTTGAAAGACAATTTCCACATCAGTCGCCCACCATATTTGACTGGCAGTAAGTGAAACCTGTGCAGAGTAATCAAAGAGCCACTGATCCCGAAGCTTATCCTCGTAGGCCGCCACGGCTTCCATGATTTCCTGCTGAACTGTTGACTTCATGGTCTCTTCTAGAAGCTTCAGCCAGCTCTCAGCCTTGTAAAAATTATGAGAATCAGTATTTTTACACTAGGGAATAAATCTGCATGAATATAAAATATGCTGAATGTCCAACATTTATTTTCCTGTATTTTCAGAAAAGTATCATTACAACATTCAACAACAGCAAACCAATAATTGCACCAATGGTAAGCACATTGAACATTAGAATAATGTTCACCACATCCCCCTGCACACAATGTAAAAAGCATCCCAAATGATGGTTACGCTTTAAGTTTAGTTATTTATAAAGAATTGAACGATATCATTATTATTACCTGGCCTGTACACACACACGGTTTGTTAAAATATACAAATTCCCCTTCTCTACTATACATTCCCACAGCAATCTTGCACTCATAATCTTCATCTTCAAATTTCAGGTCAGCCACATTGTCAAACAGCTTCAGAAAGTGTCTCATGACCTAAATTAACACAATCAGGAAATTAATGAATAGTTTAGGCAACAATTGTAGAGGGCAGACCTCAAATACAGGAAAGTGTAGAAACAACAAAATCACTGGCAGAGAAGTGCAGTCCCAAGTATAGCTTTACAGCTGTCTTATGATGACTGAGAGCCAGTTGAGCAAGATTTTAAAACTTGTCTATCTATCAAGCAGCACTGCAAACAAGGAATATGACAGATTTTCTTGAATGGCATTTATATTCCATTATTGAGAGAGCATTCCCAAACTCATGCAGGGACTACATATTTTCACAAAGAAGCAAACTATCACAACATTCACAAGTCACCTGCTTGGGCTGTGTTCCTTTGGAGATTATCTCCAGTAAATCCATAGATGAAACAAAGTAAAATCTAGGAAATCTAACGCGTTTGGACTCCAGGTAATCTGCCAGTGATTTTTCACAAAGTGTCAGTCTACGAGACAAAAAGAGTTAAAATAATTTTCAAAACAGCAAATAGTAGAATCGAATTACAAAAATATTACAGTATTACAGTATATTCAAATACATAGTTGTTCAGTTATTAAATCTTGTTTATGGGACTGTGTTTCCTCTATAGTTTTTGGAAATTTACTGTTTAGTATTCTTTTTCTGCACTTGATTAAATTTGTTTCCATAAATTTTATATAAAAATGGTGACTTTCTTATAAAGTGTGAAATAATTGAAAATGCCTATGTTAGCGGAAGAATTCATGATTATATACACCCAAAAAAGTGTATCTTTTGCCAGTTATGAAAATTATTTCTATTGAGACTTTTGGGCTAATAAAAAGCCTTACTCAACTAACAGATGAGCTTTTGGTTCTCCACACTATACAAAGTTCCTAATATCAAATTTCATCTAAAACACATGACTATAAGTAAAAATTGGAATGATTTGAAAAGTGTCAGACAATGTTATAGAAGTGCTTCTGCTCTTTTTACCAAAAAGGTTTTAAGCGTTTGCTGGAAGTTACCTAAATGTTTTTTTTCATTTGAGTCTTTAAGATGTTACTAATGTGGCACCTTTCTACACTTGGATGGAGAGAAGGCTAACTGTGTCCATTATTTCTTTGCACATTCACCAATTGTGGACATATGTACATTGTAAAAATTGTATTCAATATTGACAGACACCACAGGAGTAGTGTGAGTGCAGAGAGAAGACTGTCCCCATGTTAGAAAGGGAGGGGCACAAGTTTCTGCTGGGGCAGAGAAAAGCTTCTTTGCAAAAAAGAAAAATCTGATGTCAACATTTTTATTGACAGTATATGAGAAAAGTTGAATTTGTATGTAAGTTGAAACTGTATATTTTATAATTGAAGTTCTAGACAAATTTTTTTTTTTTTGCCCCAGTGACAATTGGAGTTTCAACATTTTTTGCTGTAATGGGACAAGGATTACCCAAAAAAGCTTAATTACAGACACCTTCCAGCTGATCATTGCAGTCTGCGACTATAGTAATATCCAGAGAGCTTCACCCGAGGTCACAGTGGGTAGAGGGGTCGTCTGTAAGTCGGGAGTCCTAAAGTAGGGGACCGCCTGTATAGCAGTAAATTATAATTTGCAAACCCTCGTGTCTGAAAGGAACCTGTCATCAGTATTTTACATTTTCATCTAATAACAAGTTCCCAATGGCTGTTTAATACTTATTTCCAATCTTCTTTGGTAATTAGCATTTTTAGTTCTATTAGGTTGTAAAAGTATTCAAAATTCTACCTGGCTCCCTAAGGATCAAGTCATGGGGGTATCTGTGAAAGGCTGCACCTCCCATGTCATCAATGCTCTCCTAGCTTTCCTAGCTCTCCCCTTCCCTCATGTAAACGTAAGCTGGGGGCCAGGTATACTTTTGAATATTTTTTTAAACTGAATGGACCTAAGAATGTTTATAATAAAAGAGCCTATGGGAGGCTGTTATTTAGGTCAAACCTAAACTTTAAGCTGATGAATGAAATTGCCTTAATTTTAAAAATAGATGGAATCTTATTGTTTTTAATCATTTTCTTGTTTTTATAGTTTTCTATGTTGATATAAATTGCTTTTACAGTCACTTGTCATTTCACAAATAATATATTGATTATGGCTGCTTGCAGATGAGCTTAATATGAAAACATTTAAAACCCCATAATGTAGCCTTTTCTTCCATTTCTAGTTCAGTCGTTCCCTTTAATTAAAGGGAAGAAAATACTAAATATGGAAAAATACTCTTCAAATCTAAAATAGGTTTGCAACTTTTTTTTTTTGCCTTTTTGCCTTTATTATTTTGTTCTTTTCAAATTCCTAGAAATTATGCGGTAATTATTAACATGTCCAAAATTTCACTGTATACTTGTGGTATAAAAGGATGAAAAGACAAATCACATATACAATTATTTTGTAAAAATAAAAAGTGGATTACGTTTGGATGATCAGAACCTGCATTCTCAAATCAGATTAAAACCTTAGCTAATTTACCATTAATATGAGACCGAAAAGGTAATGACCCATAAAATTTCAGCGCTGTTTAAAAATTGGTTGCACAAGTCTCATTTGGTTCAAGATAAATTGCAATCATTTGTTATCCTTTAATTAAACCATTTTTTATTTGCACGTATATCCCCAGTTTTCCTTAATATTGCTGCACCGTGCACAGTCAGTGACAATCATGTTTTTATGGGTTTTTTAAAATAATATATTTGACAAGTTATATTGAAATCAAAATCTAAAATCTATATAATTTCGCAGTATGGGAAATAATTTAAAAAAATTTTAATAACCCTGAACAATGTGCATTATACATATTCCTGTCAGTTACAGGTGTTCCCCTACTTAAGAACACCCGACTTACAGACGACCCCTAGTTACAAACGGACCCCTGGATTTTGGTAATTTACTGTACTTTAGCCTTAGGATACAATATACAGCTGTAACAGTTATCACAGGTGTCTGCAATTAATCTTTATTGTTAATCTTGGTTCTTATGACAATCCAACATTTTTAAAATCCAATTGTCACAGAGACCAAAAAAATTTGGCTGGGGCTACAATTATAAAAGATACAAACTTAAGAACAAACCTACAGAACGTATCTTGTACGTAACCTGGGGACTGCTTGTATACACTAAGTTGCATTGTACAAAGCATATAAAAAAATACAAGGATACCCAATGAAATATGCAAAATTCATACTGGACCGTCATGTTAACAATACATAACTTTTAGCAATAAAATATGACAACAATTAAAGCAAATCTACCGTCAAAATCAAGTATGATAAAACAGCTGCACAACTGCTGAGGAAGCAGAAGGGTGAAACAGTGTAACAGCCTGTAAAGCCAGAACACAGAGGGGCCCCTTGGTTTCATTAGAATAATTTTCATCGTTGATTGTTAATTTTGAAAGTTGATTTTAGAAGAAAGTATGCCATTGATAATAAATATAGGAAGATTACCACACAGTGCCTGGATATATAAGTAAGTAAGTGTCCCTGGTTTATCAAGATGGATTTTGATGGTTGTAAAAAACTATAACCAAATTTCACAGGAAGCCAATTACAGCTTAGCTCTTATTGTTGCATGGTTCCGTTATAAATTCATCCATTTAAAAAAAAAAGATACATTTAAGTGAATGCTTAACTGAAATAGAGTGAAGGTAAAGCCTCATTTTACCTTTATAATTTATCCATTAAGATAGCACTTTACTTTTTGTTTATTACACTTATTGTCTGTTTTCCGTTTTGTCAGGTTTCCATTTTTTATTTAGATTTTTTTCTAAATATGGACGCATGCCGTTTTATAAGCAGAAGCGTCCATCAGTTATTCATAGACTTAAATTTTGAAAAAAAAATATTACAATGTGTTTCATACAGGAGCAACAATTTACCAATATACTGGAATATTGTCGCTTTGCAGTAAATTCTATCAGACTCCCCAGGGTTCAAATACCTAGGCCTTAAAATAGCAAAACGAACAAAAACTTTGAAATCACCATCCCTTCTGTAAAACTCAAATAAAAAGAAACTAAATCATGAACACATTGGGGGGTATTTACCAGCGCTTCTGCACCATGCTGAAATAATCACAAATGCTAATGTATTTTTAGCACTTGCAATTATTTACCTGTGGGGGCGTGGAGGGAGCACAGGTGGCCGGAGGTGGGTGTGGCCAGAGGGGAGAGGGTCAACATTGGACATTTCTGTGAAAATGTGAAGTTTATTTCTACTTGTCTATCATACACTATTCACTATACGTGTGAGATTCAGCATAACTCAAAATTAAAAGAGTAATTAAAAGATAAAACAGTTCCAACAAATTGTAATAATGAACTTGTCAGCTGGCCGCACATAAAATTTTCACTTTGTGATTATTCTTAACAAAGTGTAAAAAAATCTATAAAAATTTTTAAAGGTGTCAAAACATAATGGGGATCATTTATCTTTTGTTTTTGGGGGGTTTGGGGTTGTTTGATTTGTCTTAGTGGATGATAAAGTCTGTAGGCTTTTTTCTCATCAAAACAGCACTCAAAAGTCTCAAATTCTTGCACTACGGATTCTAAAAAAATAAGGAGACAAGAGTTTTTACTTCAAAAGAAATTGGGACATTTTTTTACACATATTTTTTTTTATTCTTGGGATAAAACAGGCGCAACACAGAAAAACATTGTTGCATCAAACTATGCTGGGCCCAAGAAAATCTGCAAATGTGCCCAAGAAAGTCACCAATAAAAAATAAAAAAGAAAGAATTAAAATAAAAGATGTCCAAATAAACCTATGTAAATTTTGTACTTATCCAAATAATAATGGGGGTGACTCATTTGGCCCACACAGCAAAACTGTAAAAACCAAGCCTGTATGAAAATGCTGCAACTCTGTTTTTTTGTATTTACTGTTTTTTGTCTTTTGTAAATTCCGGCATTTGAATTTTTTGTCAGCTTCCCAGTACATTGTACAAAAAATTAAATGATGCCACTAGGAAGTCCAATTTTTCCCAAGATAACAAGCCCTCTTACAGCTGTGTAAACAGAAAAATAAAAAAGTTCTCGCTTTTGGAATAAAAAATTGAAATTTAAAACTGGAAAAGTGTGACATCCTTAAGGGGTTAATATTTAGCGGTAAAGTCATTTTCATATTTCCCCTCATATACATACATTAAAGCACTCTCTGTAGGCTTCTGCTGTATTTTATAAATCCACACATACACAGTGAGATCATTCAAACTCCATTTAGATGTTCCTCTTGGTAGGACAGCAGAGATAATTGTTGAGGCCCCATGCTGCCATTATTACTTTTAGTATGGTAAAAAATATAACATTCATCATGCAAAATGGAAATACGTCTAGTGTATTGTGGAAAGATGTGTCCACAAACACAATACAATAGTAAGAGGTCATGACATACCTTTGCTGAAGAGTCTCCAACTTTTTGAGCAATCCAGGCATATTTGTGACTTCAATAACTATATTAGAGCTGCTGATAGTTTCCATAAGTTCCTAAAATTAACATAAAGTCATGTCTTATCATTTCTACCTATACATTATATACAACTGCACTTATAGGGCTCAAATATTCCATCTCATGGATTCCATTTCAGAGATCAAATTTGACATGGGGAATGTACAACACTTATACCAGGGTCACTTTCACCATCGAGTTTACAACACATTTGCACAAAGCGACCTTAGTTTCAGATCCAGTGAAGAAGCAGAATAATCGGCAAGAACTTTGGGTAGATTGGTTGAAGGTACTCTTTATGGTATCAGATGGCAACTTTTGTTGGCTTGAAGTCTGGGTGATACCTAGGAGTGGAGGATTTGTTATGCATCTTTTCGCGTTAATGTCAGTAGGGAAAGAGGGTGTAAATACCAGATCAGTATAGCATGCCTCTTTTACGGCTTTCATTGGTTGAGTTCTGCTGTGTAAAGAGAACTTACACAGGACTCCATTCTTCAGAGGAACTGCAGCCAACGTAGCAAGTTGGCATAATTGACACGGAGAGCACAACAAGCTCAGAAGCTCTTTTTTTGGTTACTATTAGGTGTTGGAGGAATTGATTTGACAATTTTTAAAGGACATCTTTTCTTGTGTTGCATAATTCTTGATTTATCCAGGAAGGTGCAATACAGAGAACAAAAGTGATAGAAATGTAGCACATTCTGGATGTCCGAGCTATACATACAGTCCTGGATGGATCCAAAAGTCACCCACAAGTATTCAAAATAAAGTGCAATGCGACCGGAGCTCGACAATGTCTCTTCCTGAAGAGACATCTTCCTGAAGAGACATTGTCGAGCTCCGGTCGCATTGGACTTCTGGAATAGGACATCTGGAAGAGACATTGTCGAGCTCCGGTCGAATTGCACTTTATTTTGCAATACAGAGAAAATGCAAAACATAATACAGTATGCACATATTAAAATTCTAGAGGCTAACAAAAAGCATGGGAAGCATAAGCTTACAGCAAATCCCCTGGAAGTGAAATAACAGACAAGAGAAACAGAGACAAAATTGATAGTAAGGGAGAGCGTGGGAGGGTTTAGGAAGTAAAGAGCCAAGGCATGAAAGCAAAACAACCTTGGCTTACCAACCCATAAGACCCCACAACATGTAGGGATCTATTGGAATTCCGGCCAATGATGCAAGGCCTTCTGGAATTTTTAATATTGGAGGACGGTCCCCTGTAACCTATGCATGTTACTATTTAGATTACATACATTAAACCTCTGATATGATATAAAAACTACTGCAAGCCGCATACCTTAAAGTCTAAGTCTATCCCTTCAAATCTTCTTGCATCCTCCGGAAGTTGCTTCCTTATATCTTCGGAGTTAGCAAATATACTTTGCAAGTGTGCCCATGTCTTCTGTACTTCTAGCCAGACAGATATAACCATGTCAGCTAACATTAATTTCTTTTGCCATCTGCTCACTTCCACCGAGAAGAATTCAACATATTTGCTCATTAGAATGTTTTGCAATTGAACCTACAAAATAAAAACCCACAATGTCACCGTCTTGCTGTGCCCTTCAGAAGAGGCTCTCAGTTTCCACTGAGAAGCCTTCAGCAGTGTTCCAACTTCTGAACTCACATCATTTGAAAATGTTGATGCATTAACAGGCAAAGAGAATTATAGTAACATCGTGGCATGCTACTGTGGAAATGCTTATGAGAAAATCAAAGTACCGGTAAGTCTATTATTACAGATACATCGCAGTATAAAGATAGAACTCCTAGAAATAGTGTGTGAAGACGGAATACTTGGGTCGGCTGTCAATGTGTCTTAAAAAATGTCTAAAGTCTAAAAGTGGGAAATAAAATATTGATGATATAATGTATCTTTAACATTCCAATATTCTCCTACAATCGGTCTTATTAATCACAAGCTCCCGACAGCAGTATATAGCTAGTTATCCCACGCTATTACCTGTACTATCTTTCCATTTGTAAGGTGCTATAGAATATGTTGGCACTCTACGTTGGCGCCCTTATTAAAAATGGTTAATTCTAGTAAACAAAAGCAGTGAAATCATCATAGTGGCAAGTGCTTTTATGACATCTCAATTCTGCATGACTTATAATCAAGATCAGTTGGGCAGCATTCATTTTTTATTTTCTTCAAGCGGTGTCGCCATGTTATATATAAACGGATATCTAAGATTTTCCAATATTTCATCATAGTAGGGGGCCAATCTATGGTACTCCCACCTATTTTGGAAATTAAGGTGCTACCTACTTTTCCTTATACTTCGACACCCTGGACAATATGAAAGCTGCAGCACAAACCCTTTTAAGTCCTAGCTGTTGTAAAGGGGAAACTCGAAAGAGGTTGATACCGCACCAAATTAATGCAGAGGCTTCATACTTCTCAGTATCGGTGGGAGTGCTAAACATCAGACTACTAAGGATCAAAAAGTGATGGCATTTACTGGAAATACATGTCATTGGTTTATAGGATTAATCCCTTTATTGTTTTTTTAGCATTTTATAAAAAAAAAATTTTAGTGCCAAAATGCAAATCCAAATCCAAAATGCAACACAAATCAAATGTCAGAAGAAGAATAACCCGACTACCACCCTCAACAGTGGGGAGAGATAAAAAAAAGAAGAATATACCATTTTTAATAAATAATTTATAATTAGATGCATGAGAAATGTGACCAAAATACGGGTGGTTCCCTACTTAAGAACACCCGACTTACAGACGACCCATAATTACAGATGAACCTCTCTGAACACTGTGACCTCTGGTGAAGCTCTCTGGAAGCTTCACTTTAGTCCCAGGCTGTAATAATCAGCTGTAATAAAGTTTTGTTGATAATCAAATTGTCACAGGGACAAAAAAAAAATGTGTCTGTATTTACAATTATAAAATATACTGTTCAAACTTAAATACACATTCAACTTAAGAACTAATCTAAAGAACCAATTTTGTACATAATCTGGTGACTGCCTGTACTATATTTAATGTTTGGATTAGGATTCATAAAGCTCTGCCATATTATACTGCAACAGAAAGTGAACAGTACAGTTTTAAAATGATAAAAAAAAAAAAAAATACTATTGTGGTTGCACCTCAATGTTTGAGTATATGGGGAGATTTATCAAGATGTTGTAATTTGCCCCAACACAAATAGGGGAGATTCAATCTGTTACACCAGAATTTGGAGTCATTTGCAAATGAAATACTATGCACCACATTTATGTGGGTTTTAGCCATTTTTTTGGGAGTTTCCGACTTGTACAAAAGGGGGCATGGCCTTGTGAAAAGGGGCATGGCCTAGCCCAAGTACCGGACATTCAATCTGTGCACCAGTAAATACAGTTAAGCGCCAGAAGATTTAATGTAAACTAGACCAACTAGTAGCTGCTCAAAGTACGACTCCACGGTTCTAACTACTCCAGTAAACTCATGTAGAATGATTTATCTGGGCCACATAGGACTGTGGAGTCGGACTTGCACACGGTCTATTCACCAACACTTTATTGAATCTCTCCCACTGTCTTAAATGCATTGAAGAACATTTATCAAGGATTTTTTTGACACCTTTACTACTAGAAAAACAAAAGTAAGTTGAACGTCAATGGACGTAGGTGGCTATCCAGCCGGCTTCCTGGCTCTGGCTGGTGGGGCTGTTATAGTCATAGCTGGCCTTGTCAAGCCAGGTAGAAGCAGGGCAGATAAGTGGCTCCTAATCTGACTTGCTGCAGCAGAGCAGGGGAGTTTTACTAAGTAAAGATTGCAAACGAGGTAGTCTGGGAACTGGAAGCCCAAGAACGAAACTATAGCCCAAGAAAATGTAATGCACTATTGAGAAGCAGGTGAGCAAAAACACTGGTTTTAAAACCAATTTCGTCTCCTTCTCAGCCCAGCACTACCAACAGCAGACATGCCAAAATGTCTGTCTAGTCTAAATTTACCTTAATTTAGACACTTTTAATAAATCCGCCCCAATTTGCTAAATTCTGGTCATTTGTGCATCTTTGCGCAAAGCTTTTTGTGACTCCATAGGGCATGGCTTAAATAGTTCAATTGCACCAAATGTGTACTGTAAGCTTTGGGCCTCCAGTAAGCATCTAATAGGCTGCCTAAAGGGTGCCCCCGGTCTATTGTTCCAGATGTGCCTCGATGATACATTTGACACATGTGCTTTGGTCTCGTAAATCTTGACTTTAAACACCTTACACAGCCGTGAACATGCCAACCGTAGTCATAAGCAACACAAATACTGTAGTAGATTGCAGGTTAAACAAGCAGTATGCTAGGGTTTGATAGCAAGTTTTATGGATTGGTTTATGGATTGGTTTTAGGATTGGTTTGCCTGAACCAAAAAATAGATACTCATGCAGTTTTATAGAGATTTAAGTTCTATTAACGTACAACTTGTAGGTTCTTAGTATAATATCTATATTACTGCTCCCTCAAAAAAGGCCTCCATACACATTGGGGGAATTCATTAAGACTGGAGTTTTTTAAATTCAATCTGGCACTCTAAGAGATTTTATCTGGGGCTCAAACCCCCCTATGCTAGGTGACTACGTATTAACACTTACATGGCCCTGGTACCGGGATGAGAGCAGAAACTAAGACACAGCAGTCTCTTAGAAAAATGAGAATCTCCAACTTTATTAACACGCAGCCACATATATAAAACACAGAAGAGTAGATTATAGGGCGTGAAAAGGTGATAAAATACTGCAATGCTATTGGCCATACTGAATACTCCCCATAAATTCACTTTCCCAACATGTAGATGAACTTTACATATTATTTCTCACCCCAGCATTGTCTACTGGGGACAGAATGTTTTACTTAAAAGTCCTTGTGTTAGCTCTGATAAGTCACAACATGGCCTTCACACAGAGAAGCTGCAGAGAGGAGCGAAGGACACAGCAATTTCTAAACAGTTCTGACAAAAATGAAGTTTGTCAGCCATGTCATGATTCAGTGGTCAACTTGATCCAAGATGGCGTCAGTAGAGGAAATATCTCTTACACACTCTTACACGCCTCTAGGAATAGGAGTTTTTGATATAGTCTCTGCAGGTTTTCCAGGGGAGACTATAGTGTGTGGCTGGCTGGGATACTGTATATACTGTATATCCCCCATTCTTTTTCTAGTGGATTATACTTTATTAGGTTGGCTCAACATAGGGCAAACACAGATTTTGATTTTGCAAAATTAGTTGTACCTGATGCCAGCAGGTCATGATGGAACAAGGAACCTTTCATCAGGAATCTGAGCATCTGTGTGGAGGAAGACTGTCCCAATATTCTTTATCCCCACTTTAAAGTATAATGTGGCGATGTCACTCTGTAAAAAGAAAACAATTGTCAAAACCACGTCAAAACTGAGCTATTCCTCTTAAGACCTCAATTTTGTTAACAGAATTTCTAAGAATTTTAATCCTTCAATTTTTACTTCAGTTCCATACAGGGCTGGATGGGTCCACCATAATACCAAAGGAATCTAAGTTGGGGCAAAAAGCAAAGGCCCATCAGAAGACAACGTCATTTGGAGATGACTATTTAGACAATTACACAATTGGTCTTGGTGACCAATTACACAATTTAGACAGGTCACCAAGACCTTTTTTTCCTTACATGGCTAAAAAATTATATATTAGTTGTCCTCATGCACATGTTCTGTATAGATGTAGAATGGCTCTTTGGGATAAGTAAGTGGCTGAAGTTCTAGGAAGAAGGGTTTGAGAATGATACCTAGAATGGCTGCAGTGAAGAAGAAATGGAGGAAACATGGCAGAAAATATGAGATTAGGTCTTAAAGCATTCCGAAATTTTATAAACTAATATTGTAGCTGATATAAACTTTGTAATAAACTTTATTACATAAATACGTCTTGTGTCCTTCTTACTCCCTGCCTTTCTTCTTAATGTAAGCAGTTTGTGTACTCCATTGACGCTCAAAGATAATGGACAACCAATAACGGGTCTAATGACTTACATTGCTTTGCAAAAGTAAACTTTTATACCTTTTGCCACATTTCAGGCTTCAAACATAAAGATATAAAATTGTAATCTTTTTGGTGAAGAATCAACAACAAGTGGGACACAATTGGGAAGTGGAACAAAATTTATTGGATGTTTGAATCTTTTGTAAAAAGTAATAAACTGAAAAGTGGGGCATGCAATATTATTCGGCCCCCTTAAGTTAATACTTTGTAGCGCCACCTTTTCTGCCAATTACAGTTGCAAGTCACTTGTGGTTTGTTGCATATCGAAGAGACTGAAATTCTTGCCCATTCTTCCTTGAAAAAACAGATGGAGCTCAGGGAGGTTGGGATGGGGAGCGGTTGTGAACAATAGTTTTCAGCATTCCACAGATTCTCTATTGGATTCAGTTGGACTTTGACTTGGCCATTCTTACACCTGGATATGTTTATTTGAACCATTTCATTGTAGATTTTGCTTTATGTTTGGGATCATTTTCTTGTTGGAAGATAAATCTACGCCCCAATCTCAGGTCTTTTGCAAACTCCAACAGGTTTTCTTCCAGAATGGTCCTGTATTTGGCTCCATCAATCTTCCCATCAATTTTAACCATCTTCCCCGTCTCTGTTGAAGAAAAGCCAAACCATGATAATGCCACTAACAGTGTGACAGTGGGGATGGTGTGTTTGGGGTGAGGAACTGTGTTGCTTTAACACCAAACATACATTGGTTTGAGGTCAAAAAGTTAGATTTTGGTTTCATCTGACCAGAGCCCCTTCTTCCACATGTTTGGTGTGACTCCAACGTGGCTTGTGGCAAACTTTAAGCAAGGCCTTTTATGGATATCTTTGAGATATGGTTTCTTCTTGTCACTCTTCCATAAAGGCCAGATTTGTGCAGTGTACAACTGATTATGGACAGACTCTTCCACCTCAGCTGTAGATCTCTGCAGTTTATCCAGAGGGATCATGGGCCTCTTGGCTGCATCTCTGATCAGTCTTCTCCTTGTTTGAGATGAAAGATTAGAAAGACGGCGGGGTCTTGGTAGATTTGCCGTGGTATGATACTCCTTCCATTTCAATATGATCGCTTGCATAGTGCTCCTTGAGATGTTCAACGTTTGTGAAATCTTTTTGTATCCAAATCTAGCTATAAACTTCACCACAACAGTATCATGTACCTGCCTGGTGTGTCCCTTGGTCTTCATGATGCTCACTGCGCTTTAAACAGAACCCCACAGAGCAGGTGTATTTACACAGAGACTTTCTTACACAGAAGTGGATCATATTTATCATCTTACACAGAGACTTTCTTACACAGAAGTGGATCATATTTATCATCATCAGACATTTAGGACAACATTGGATCATTCAGAGATCCTCACTGAACTTCTGGAGTGAGTTTGGTGCAATGAAAGTAAGGAGACCGAAAAATATTGGATGCCCCACTTTTCACTTTGTTATCTTTTACAAAAGTTTAAAATATCCAAAAATTTTGTTACA
Source organism: Engystomops pustulosus (assembly GCA_019512145.1). NCBI lineage: Eukaryota > Metazoa > Chordata > Amphibia > Anura > Leptodactylidae > Engystomops > Engystomops pustulosus. The sequence continues at coordinate 77,184,006 of CM033648.1, read as the reverse complement.
TTTCAAAATTGTATCCCACTTGATTCTTCAGCAAAACAAATTACAAAAGGTAGAAAAGTTCAAGGGGGCCGAATACTTTTGCAAGGCACTGTAACTTTGTAACCAGTTCCTGGATAATCCAATGTGCTCAGGGAGATGAGTTATCAAGGGAAATGTTCTCTAGACATGGAAAGAGGTAATCATTAGCCTCATAATCTGTCTGAAGTGGAGGGACCTCGGAAGGCTATCAGCCACACTGCTCACTCCAGAAGAAAGAGCAGAAACAAAAGAGAGAAGTTTAAGGTTTAGTTATGCTTCAAGGCTAAAGGAATAGCTGTAGCTAAATGATGTAACATGCAGAAATTCAACGTGTTTGATCCAAAAAACGCCAAATGAATTCCAGCTAATCATTCCATGCACATTGGAAAGCTGTCCAGTGCTGTGGAAATTTAAGGATGTCATTGACTGCAGTTTAATTTGTCCGTAGGCTCCTTGCACACAAAATTATGCTTGCGCGGGAGAGATGAGGGGGGGGGTGAGTACTACTCACTCCTCCCATCTCCATAGAAAAGTCAGCGGCTGGCACTAAAAAATATAGAATATGTCCTATATTTTTCCCAGCATGGTCATGGTACGGTGAGGCAACGTTTACTCACCGCACAATGACCGGGTGCGATAGGATTCATTAGGGGCCCATATCCAGCCGCAAACTGTGCGGTTGGATATCGGTCCTGCGCACTTTCATGTGCATGAGGCCGAGGCTGAAAAATACATTTGCGTAATAACTATAACATACGCATATAACAGTTGTTTCTCCCACCCATTCAGCTAATGGTATGTCTCATAGCATCAGGTAGCAGTTTATATATTACTCAGTTAAAAGCTGCATTTTTAGTTACATTTCTAGTCAAACGTTTGTCTATTTATTAGAAAGTATTAGCAAATCTGCACCACTGCTAAACAAAATTGGCACATTCCACATTTTCGGCACAATCTGAGGCATAATTCTGGCATATTTTTTTCAGTAAATCTCTTCCATTGTCTGTAACCTCCATACAAGTACCAGCCATTGTGCACCACAGCAAAACATGGCAACAAAGAGGATTAGAGACTGTCTAGTAATAAAGTTACTGTCTGAATGGGTAAGTTGGATACCATGGCAACTACTGATCCCCTCCGTCAGTTAGAGAAGACCTTCGTGTAATTAAAGACGAGTTAAGAAATTGGTTTATTTGTTTTGTATAATTGTGGCAGCGCTTCTTCCACATTGACCTGCAAGGTGTTTTGAAAAAACAATATTTGCGAATGGATAATTAAGCAAAGAATTAGTTGGAGGCATTGTTTACTCACGAGAAGTCTCGTTGCTACCGTTTTAATTGTGCTGAAGTGCTGGAAATTGCATTGTTTATGTAGCACATAATGAGAAGAAAACCTGTTCACCTGCTTGGTACTAGGGGAATCCTTACAAAGTACTATTTACAGGTCCAAAGGATGATGGTAATTACTCATCTGTGTCAATGTTTTAATGTACGAGTTGCATGTCAAGTGAATTATTAGTTATACAGAATGTTGCTGTAACCTTGCAGCAAATAAAAATTAAAACTGCACGACTCAGAATCTAGAGGTTTTTTTTGGCTGGCTGAGTAGAGAATTTGGCAGTGTCCATCCGTCGGACTTCATGGTTCTAGAAGTGAAAGGTGGACAACCAGAAGCCTACATGGAAAAAATCTAAATCGGCTTCCAAAACGGTGGTGGTGGGGTTTCCCCCTCCACAACCAACATTATTTCATGGGGTACATGTACCACCTAGTATGTAAAACGATAAGTGTAAATAGTCAAAATTGAGAGTATAATAAATGAGGAGCTTGTGTAGGTGAAACAAAAGAGGAGTGAGAAGCCCAAAAGGTTTGTTTTGTAAACTTGGAAGAGATAAGTCATGGGTCATCATGGGGTTTCTGCGACACATGTAAAAATGAGGACAAATACAGTAAGAGATGTCAGCTGCAAGTCATTGGGGGTCATTTATCTTCAAATTTTCTGTTTTTTTCTTATTTTTGCGACATTTTTTGGCACATTTGATAAATATATTTATCCTATATTTGCAACTTTTCCACTGGCATAGCAAAGTTAGCTGTGCAAGAATTAATCTGTGTCGCACCTGAAATCCTGATGTGGAAATATTAAAAATGCTAATTTTGGCTGAAATCGTGGTTAAAAAGTCACAGACCAGGCATAGAAAAAAACTTTAGATAGGGTTCGAGACATTTGAGACTTTTAGTTAAAAGTCGCATATAACCCACAGACTCAGCTGACTGATATATCAATCTCTAAGATAAATCAATCAAGTCCAAAACCCAGAAAAACAGAGAAAAGACACGCGGAAATGGCCTGACTAAAGTTAAATGACCCCCATTGAATAGTTACTGTCGACACAAGCTCTGCTTGCCGCTACCTCCGACTCCAATCAGCAGTGCATTTCCATATGGAAACTCCAAAATTCGACTGGCATAATTTCTAAAATCTTGGTACAAAGTGTTTTTTTGAACCCACCCCCCCCCCCCCCCCCCCCCCTCCCCCCCCCCCCCCCCCCCCCCATACTTTTAAACCCTTTAACATCTCATCCTTTGCAGCAGCTCCAGCATTAGCCGGCATGCAGCATGACTGCTTGGTGCTGGTGTTCAGAATGAGGGATTCCTTGTATGTTGCCCGTGTTCTGATAATCGTTCAAGGTTGCTCCCTGCTTGCATAGCTAATGTATTTTCACGTTGTCCCCCGTGATGGACAGCTAAAGAAGTGATGCAACAACCATTCTTGCTTGTGTACATACAATTCGCCCAGTAGGAACCAGGATGTGTGGGAGAGACAACGATGCCCCATTCGGGCGAACATATTAAGTTTGTCTCCGAGACACCACAGCTTCACTAGGGTGTCTTTCCTATTCATAAAGATGCTAATCTTTTCAGGGCTGAATGATGACAACACTTCCTGGGGGCCCCATTCACGGAATTACAGCTAGTCTATTCAAAGGGACTCTACCAGCCGGATAATTAGACTAATCCCTTGTCCTGAATTATTTATATCCTTGGTCACTGATCACGTAGACATTAATGGGTATGCAACTTGACTCCGCCAGTGTTACAAAAGTAAAAGCGAATCTACATAAAATAATTTTTTGTGATGTGATTTGGTTTTTGCCAGGTAGTGATTACTCGCCAAAAAAAAAAAAAAAGCTTTAAGGAAAGTCATTACATAATAATTAAAATAATATTAAAAAAATATTAAATAACTTTAACTGAATATTGGGATGTATGGGTAGCGTTAAAAAAGTGTGAATAATTGGGGATGTATGATAGTAGGGAAAAAAATGGATATGGGGTGTATGTAGTAAGTAAAAAAAAATGGGTGGTAAAATACTGACACAGAATAGCTAAATTATATTACATTACTTCCTTACATTATGTTTTTATTAATATAGTTTTATTACACTTTGCAGTAACAATTTACATGGTAATATCAAGTAGCCCCCTTTGTATCCCAAAAAAATGGGGTTAAAAAAAAAAAGTTTCTAACTCCATGTAGAAATAAAAAAAAATAAGAAAAAGAATTTCTATATGTTAGTACCCAAATATAGTCTTTCCAAAAACAGGCAGCACTCCAAAAGTAGTGGTAAAAAAGGGGGGGTGTTCTTGCGGCCAGGTGAACGTTTCAGCTATTGCAGAGCCTGATCAAGCCATTGTTAGTACCCCAGTTAGAAGAATGTACAATGATTACTTTTGCATTTTTGACATGTCTTTGGTGAAATTGTTGTAATTTTTTAACATTTTTATATGATTATTTGTACTCTTTTTATGTCGATACCCCATCCGACATGTCTTATATGATAAATTTATTAGCATCTATAGATTAGTATTATGCTATATGTATATAGATTACATATATTGTTTATACTGTAGATTGATTTACTGTATTGGGGTCTATAACAGTATTACACTATTAGTAATAAAACCATACATGTATGCTGTTAGACTTCAGAAGGAACCTGGCTTGCCAGGATACAGATACACAACTCCCCCCTCAGGTTGCTATCTCGAAGTTAATGGTCGGTGATTGGAGTTAGCTCTGATCATGGAAAAAAACCTGTTCCTGTGGTCTCTTTGTAAAAAAATCTGTAGACAGGCCTGTTTAGCATTGCGAAAACGCTATTTTAATGTGGCCCACACCCGCAGTACATGTACGGTGGATGTCCTTAAAGAGATTAAACTAAAGGGGTTGTTCAGCAAATTACTTATATGTATGAGCCTTTTTATTTTTTGAAAGCAAAGTTATCAATTTTCCAATATACTTTCTGTATCAATTCCTTAGATCTCTGCTTGAGATGTTGGGATTCAACAGAAACTTAATTGTTTATTTCCTGTGGATAAAAAAGCGACCATGGTCATGTGTGTCACACAGGTGCAGACACTCATTATAACAACACAGCTCTGATTACTTGTGTTACGGTGGCATTCACCAAGGAAGAACGATTAAGACGTAGATGGTTGATAGGAGCAGGGAGGGGAGGAGCGTGCTTCAACCCTTCCCTGCCAGAAACATGCCGAAATATAGGGACATGGTGGTAAGGTCACGGTCATAGTGTGGTTAGACAACATGTGCTATCATTCCTCATTATGTTACAGTTGGGAATGAGCCTTTATATGAGCTGTGCACCTGTGTGATCATCCATGACATTGACATTGGTTTTTATCCACAGCAACAAAACAATTGAAGCTTCCATAGAATGACAGCAAGCAGAGTACTTAGATAGAAGTTACATATATTATATAGCCACACAAAAGGTACTACAGAGCCTGATCCCGTCAGGTTCCCCCCATACAGCAGCTTTGCCCAAATCAGATCCCTGTCCCCATGGGGTCACATCTTATGTCAATCTACCAGTATGTTTGGAGTTTAGGGTGTGGAGGAGGAGGAGGAGGAAGGAAACCGGAGGGAAACGGAGGAAAACCCACGCAAACACGGAGCGGGAACATACAAACCTTGTGAGATAATGATTGACCCTGGGGACTTGAACCCAGGTCCCCAGCACGGCAAGGGGCGTAATGATAACCACTAAGCAACATGCTCCCCTGGATATATCTAGTTCCCCATAAAAACCTCAGAGGGTCTACGGTACAGTTCAATAGGGCCCAGGGGATCAGTGTGATCAGCCATATAAAAACCCTATGTAGGCAGGTACAAACACACAGCACTCACACATAAATGCCGGCATAGTTTGTTCTCATGACATAACAAAAACATTTTAAATACAAAAAAAAAGATATTGAAGAATTACTAAAATCTGGCCAGGCAAAGCCAGGCAAGAAGACGTTAGAAGAACTTCAGGCCACGAAATAATCACTGTTATGTTCAGGAAATGTTTGCAATTATTGTAAATATATTGGCAGTAGGGGGTTTCACCAAAAAAAATAGAATCAAAAGTATATATTATATCAGCATGGTGTATGTTAAGCCCTCAGGCAGCCTGCAACTTGGACAAGAAATACCCAGAAGGCTTCTGTTCAGGTTGACTCCTAAAATAAACCCTATTAAAAGCCTGAATGCACCAACACAAAACACATTCAGCTGCGGCAAGACGTTATTCTAAAGTAGGACATAATGATTGCCATTATTTAAAAGTAAATGGTTAAAAAAAAAAAAAAAAGAAACTACATGTGCCAGTCAATAGCAAAAGAGGTGATAAATAATAATACAATAAAAATATATTTTTTATACATTTTTGAACATAGTTTTTTTTCTTTAGCCGCTTGTCTTTAATGTTATGAACAATTCGGATTCATTTCAGTGGGAGTGATGATTCTTCTGAAGGAAACGGAACAGTTACAATTCAAATGAACACCAACTCTAACGTGAGGGACGGTTAAATGAAACAGAAAACTTCAAAAAGAGAGTTAAAAAGGACACCGCAATTGGGAAATGGAAATTTATTTTTAGGAATGATCTTGGTACATCCCATACGCAGTGTAAACGGGTTCTCCTTTTAAGCTTGCTGAAAAGGGTTTTCTTATAAGGTAAATTAACCTCAACTCCGCTGCAGTCTCTACCCACTTGAGAAGGAGTATATTAGACGCCAAAACACCAGTGGGGCACATTTACTTACCCGGTCCATTCGCGTCCAGCGGGCGGCTCTCCGACGAGGTCGGGTCTCTTCCGGCGATTCATGAAGAGTCCTGCGCACGATGTCCACCAGGTGTCGCTGCTGAACGCCGAAGTCCGCCGAGGTGCCACGGAGTTCATAGTCTTCATCGTTGGTGCATGTGGAGTATGGCCCGTTGCGACCAATTTTTTTTAAATGCGCTGTTTTTTCCGCAATCAGTTGGTTAGGTTTTCGTCGGCCAAGCCCCCCGATTTCCGGCGTGCATGCAGCGCCGATGCGCACAAACCTATCGCGGCGCCAAAAAATCCCGGGGCCAATTCAAGGAAATCGGCGCAAATCGGAAATATTCGGGTAACACGTCCGGAAACCGCGAATAGTAAATGACCCCCATTGTGTTTTCCAGAGATACCGAATAAAATTACTTTCACAAAATTATTTCTGTCTATGTTGAAGGACCTGTGTGCCGCCATACTGACAAATACCTTCTCGATCTACCAAATTAGATTCCAGACCGGTGTGGGGAAACCGTTTTTTTGTCTTGAGGACCCATGTCCGTAGGCAGCACCTGGAGGCAGTGACACCAGCTCCAAACACACCCTCAATAGAGTTGTGCCGTAAAATAGCACAACCAGATCCGGTAAGACTCTTTCCAATCCTTCAAAGTACCACCACAGGTTACAAGCAATACTACTCTATGAATCTATTCCAAGTCTGCCCTTGTTTGCCTTCTATATCCTATAAATAAAAACAAGACTTTATTTTAGTGGACAGCTTTAAAAATGCAACAGGTGATCACCAGGGGACTCGTGGTTGTTTCATATATTTGGGGGGGGGGGTGTTAGGACAGTGTGGTCTCATTGAGTACAACCAATTTATGTTGCCTATTTTTTACAAAAAAATTTACACAATATGAATAAAACATACACACCTCTTGTCTTAATAGGCCCCTTACCTTTTCTGCTTAAGCCACACCATTTGTCATTTGGTCGGATTGGTGGTCAAAGGTGTATGTGATTTTTCACAATGCTCCAAAATGTGGCTGGCATATTCAAAAGCTAATAGGACTCCATGGTTAAAGCCATTTAATCCTTCAAAGATCAGACAATCTTGGCCAGAAAATTTGAATCTTAATTTTAAGAGGTGAGTTGTACATTATGTAAATGCCATTTTGGTATAAGTTTTAAAAAAACTATCTAGTTACGGTTTTCTTATTTGCAATTCTGCGTATCCACTGATATCTGCACTCTCAATACTTTTCCCATTTTTTTGTAGAGCTCCAAAAATGAATTTTTCATTCCGATTTTTTAAAACTATACCTTACTGAAATCAAAGTTTTTCATAGTTATTGAATTTACTATTAGTTCAACAGTTTTAAAATAGTAATGGTACCCATATGCATAACTTACATTCAATTCCATCCAACTCTGGATGAAGCTGCTGCTAACAGACTGCAGGGACAACCGGAGGCCGGAATGGAACCAGTTCTATGGCGGTGCTGTTCACCAATGCAGGGAATTTTCTTGCCCTGCGTTCCTTAAGTGAATCCCACAGGGAGATAACACAAACACACCTAGGATACATGAAAAAGTAATAAACATAAAAAGTTGGACATAAATGAAATGACCCGGCATTTTATTTTAAGCTTTCTGTTCATTTAAAAAATTGATCTCAAAATGGCAATTAATTTTTTTTTTTAATGTGAAGGTGTAGGAAAATGGGTTCGAAAAGATGTCGATACGGCTCACCAAACTTGTCACCGGGACGCACAGGACCAAACCTCCGAAGGATATACTATGCAAGTCGTTATACCTATGGAAATAGAAAATGGGATGCATGGGTGGATTACGTGGCATTGGGTCGTGTGCTAGCCCTTGTTTCAACAGATAGGGCATAGCTAGGGGTCATACAGAGAAGGGGGCACACATTCAAGTGGGCACTGAGTCAGGAGACCCAAATTTTAGAGGCGGAAGCTCTTATCTCCCTACTTGTACCATTCCAATCAGCGATATTGGTGTTTTCAAGAGCGTGCAATTAGGGGGCCGCCCACAGTGGCCATTTGTATCGTTAGGCACCAATGGTAGGGATCCCAAGGGGAGGATTAGAACAGAGATGTTGCCATTGGAGGTTAGGTGCATGGCCTGTGTCATGTATAGTGAAATTTTAGTATAACGGAGGGTTGCTTTAACCAACTTGTCAATGGGACCCTTGCTGTTCTACTAGTCTGCGGGCGCCAACTAATTCATGTAGGCTGATTAGATCAATGCAACAAAAACCAAAGTGTTTTGTCTTGAAAGATCTGGCCCAACTTTCAATCTCAACTCATGACTCACCCGGCATAAGAAAGTTTTTTATTCCATTTCTTAAGAGATGTTCCCTACAAAGGTAAGGCTGAAAAAAAAAAACTCAGCTATATCAATCCAAAAGGTTTTGACTATAGTTGCAAATTTCGTTCCTCATAACAGTGAAAAGAAAAATCTGGAGAACAAACAACCATTCTAGCCTTTGTTACGTAAAATCACAGATGTTCCGCACTTGGACCATCTGTAAGACCCTCACAATGTAGATCAGATATTTAAATCACGTGAAACGGAACAAAGGAAAGGATAATGATGGAAAGGTTTGATGTCAGGACTGTAATTTGACTTTAGTTGGTGTTCCCTTGTGATCTAGACAAGTTGACTAGTTTACAAACCAACCTAAAATTAGCTCATTAGCTTGCGTCTTTGCTATTAAGGAAAATAAGTGGATACAACACTGCGAGACATTGTGAGGGCGACAGAGTAAATGCTGTTAGGGTGATGGCAGCAGCAGCGTATTCTGCTCCTATCTGTTTTCTTGAAAGTTATTTAAACTCATAAACAATTTCACCAATGTGACAGCATAATATATTACACACAGACTGCCCAGCAGAGGATGCGCCTACTGCTAAAAAAAGCTATGAAAAGACCTCAATAATTCATTTCCATATTGATCAGTGGACTCTGTGAGCCGCACTTAAAAAGCATCCACGAGATAAAAAACGCCGAAGCAAGAATTGGGAGGGGCTATTATGCTTCCGTCCCCTCCCCCAGATTTCACACACTTTCATGGCTCCTGGAACTCTGCACAGTGGGGAATGGTTCAAACTCAATCCACAACTTGATCAATGGAAACATAGTGCTAATAGGTGCCCAAGCCACAACAATATGGTTGCCTTGATTCTATTGTCAGGTCTTTTTGCAGACTGTGAAAAGGAGGAGAAACCGGGGCCACTATAGATAATAAAACTGCTAGGCTTGAAATAGGGGGTGAAGCAAATTTGGTTTAATGGGGGGAGAACTACAAGTTCCCAGTTAGAGTTAAGCCTTCTATAAAGCAAGCAATGTAAACTTATTTCCGTTTTATCCAATACGTAAGTACTGTATTTTTAAAAAGTTGAATTTACAAAAAAAGAAGCCGGGGGGGTGATATAGTGAAGTTTTGGAAAAGTAAATTCATGACCACCGAAAGGTTATGTTTAAATATTTAGGTTCAAATTAACCTAGAGGAGATTGTAACTAAGTCGTGGCTTTGTGCGGCCTGAATCAGTTGTGCGCCTAGTGGTTTTTTTCTGCTGATCAGATGTATCTTAGGTTTTTCCTTATGAATACATGTGGCATCATTTAGGAGTTAAGGACTTTAGTAAATTTGTGACTTTTTTAAAAAAAAAAGTCTACCAAAAAGGTCGCAACTTTTTTTGTGACTTTTTTAAAAATACACAAAATAAAGAAAGAACATGCCAAACCCTGAATAGATACATGGCTCATTGGCTCTCATGCATGTCATCTGCTTGTTAATAAAACATGGTTTGAAAACTTTTAACCCCTTGCTACACCACATGAAGGGTGTAGAAGAGGGATCACTGGCTGGTTGGTGTTTGCTGCTAAGAACTAGAAGTGGGTTGTTAACCATATAAATGCCCCTAGGCGCCGCAGTCTTGGGCCAGATCATCCCCCCATGATGTCACGGGGGGCGAACGATCCCAGATGTGTGGAGAGTGTGGGAGGAAAACGGAGAGACCCGGAGGAAAGGAAAACCCATGCAAAACACAGAGAGTAAGTAAATACAAACTCTTGCAGAGGTTGTCCTGGATGGGACTTGAACGAAGGACCCCAGTGCTGCAAGGATTTAATGTTATCTGAGCCACCATCAACAGTACATCGTTCTTATTCCTCAAACCGAACCTTGAAAATCCTTGCTACTAAGCCACATATATTCTCTAATATATCCTTTTTTTTCTACTTAGTAATGAAAACGGACATCCAAACCATTTTTAATTCTTCTTAAATGCGAAAACTATTGAGGGGAACAGATCAGAGCCCCTCCTTTTGGAACGAGTCTGTATAAATAATAAGCAAGCTTACTGATTTATAGTTTGGACATGGGCCGTGCGGAGCAGAGGGAAGGGTAGATATTATTGTAGGGAAACTGCTACACAATGCCCTTCTCCTTATCGCAAAAGCAAGAAAGCCTGAGACAAGACTCATAAATCCTGAGCACATTGCTCTTTTTGTGTGTTTTTTTTTGATAGAATTCCAAAATAGCCCAACCGAATAAAATTATTTATTTCGTTAAAGAAAAAACCCACAACTGTCACCATTAAGATATCACAGAGAAGTGGCGAAGACTGGGACAGCGGTTCTTGTTTCTCCCTTCTTGGAAGGTCGTTGTCTTTGTCTCATTTCCATTTTTATTATTTCTACTCACCTTAGCTGTCGCCGGATTATGTCAATAAAGAAGTGCAAGCAATTCTCTTCGGTACGGGATGAGGCCAACAAGACCACGCAGCTTCCATCTGGCGGAAGAGACAATAGTGTCCATCTCCTCTTCCACTAAAAACAGATAAGGATCTCACCTGCATAAAACAAGTACAAAAACACAAAAAGCATTTATAATACCATACATTATCATTCATGGAAGGTCATTGTAAATCTCTGATTATTCAAGTTATGAGCCTCAATTTCTATGCTTTTCAAATAAATCATTAAATCGTATAACCCCCCCCCCAATGGTATTTTAAATTTTTGTGAGGTATATGTATTTTCCTATGTACATTTTTGGGCAATGTATGTATGTTTATGGACAGGGAAAAAACAAATGCCAGTGTGTTCCAGTAAAATTCTGCATGGAAGAAGTTTTTTTAAAAAATCACTTTATAAGATACATGTAAAAAATTGTCTGAGATCACATCCATGAAAGGCAGGTGTGAAGAATTAATGGGGGCATTGACTTACCGGTACATTCGCGTTCAGCGGCGACTTTCAGACGAGCGTTCGGCGTCTTCCGGACAATTCATGAAGGTCCATGTGCCCCGATGTCCACCAGGTTTCGCGCTGCGACGAGCAGTTGCGTAGGAGGAGTTTCACTGATCTCTTCCTGGGCAGGTAAGTATGGCGGTGCGACCAAATTTTTTTTTAAAATGCGGCGTTTGGTTTTTTCCAAATCCGGCGGGTTTTAGTTCGACCACACCACCCGATTTCTGTTGCATGCATGCCAGCGCCGATGCGCCAAATATCCCGGGGCAATCCAGGGGAAACGGAAATATTCGGGTAACAAGTCGGGACAAAACGCGAATCGGGCCCTATAAATGGACCCCCCAATGAGTCCTCATAAGATTGGAATGTGGTAAAAGAACGCAATAATGCAGTTTGAAAGCGGTCACCAACTTTTCTCATGGAGGGTAAATTTTAGCTTTTTTTCCACTTTTTGAAGTACTGGGGCATTTGTTTTCACCTGCATTCTCCAGGAACCGGATGAGGGTCTAGTGTTCTGTGCACATGGACCTATTAGAAGGTGAGCTAAAAATTTTCTTCGTGTTTTTCCATACTAACTAAGCCACAAATAATAAATAATGTCCACCGTCCTAAATAAAGAAACCTAAGGTTGAAGGTTTTGTGTTATATTGTGGACTTCAGCATTCCTAATTAGCTAAAATTAATCAGGTATTAATTTCAAAGTTTGAAGCTGGGACTGGAAAGTCCCTAGATGGAAAAACGAGTGCCTGGAATGTTTTAAATTTGCATCTCAACAGAGAAAAATCTCTTAAGACCATAAGTATGATAGAACTATAATCAGATTGGTGGCATCATACGAAGGCTCCGAAACACGCATTTTCGTCTGGTTTCCCGACATTTACCAGTTGCCCTGAATTGCCCCGGGGGTTTTTTTGGCGCACGTGATCGGATTGTGGCTTCAAATTTTTGCTGTAATGGCACCAAGGAATTATCAATAAAGCCATTGCAGACCACTTTACAGCTGATCACTGCAGCCTTGGGATATATAGTAACATCCAGAGAGCTTCACCAGAGGTCATAGGGGGCAGAGGGGTCCATCTTTAAACTAGGGGTCATCTGTAAGTCGGGTGTGTTAAAGTTAGAGCCGACCCTGTACTTTAATAAATTTGTAACTGCCATAGACAACACAGCACCAAATCTATTCAACAGTATGAATAATACCACAATTCACAATTTAAAAAATTTCACCCTATGAATCTACAAAAAGAGGACTTTCAAGTAGATCTATCTATAAAAACAGGAGGCGGTGAATCATACTACCCCGCTTCAATATGAAAGCTACATTTTTAATGAATTTTTCTTCACTGTGTCTTTATGGTATTTTGTTTGAAAAATAATGTATCAGGACAAAACCGACACAGAATTTCTGGTGAAACAAGTGGAGATAAAAAATTATTTAAAAAAAAAAAAAAAACGCAATCCATAATAAACCGAATTATTGACGATTGCAAATCTCATGATTAAATTAAGCGGCTTGTTTGTATGTGTAACAGGGGGTGACTGACAGCGCCATACAAATCTGCACAAATGACCTTTCACCGAGCTGATGAGGCCTATCAGCCACAGTGTCCCTATGCCTCATTTACAAATGTGTTATTTCTGAACTGTTTGATATGAATGTTATGTAGATTTTTTCCCCTTCCTGTTTTCTCATCTAGCTCCATTATTAAAGCACGCATTATTCGTAATTGAATAATTTCATTTTGATAAAAATATATTACCCGAAAATCACCCAGATGTATACAAATGTGTCTAAAGAAGATGAAATATCTATAACATAATAGAATTAATGAACATAGATATTAATATATAAGATATATATATATATATATAATATATATATATATAATAGACACACGTTTAGAATTCCATGGAGATTTCTATAAGGACCTGACAATGATTTTTGCGTTAGCTTGTTCTACTATTCTATCTCTGTGTGTTTTAAAATCACCTGATCCATATTTCGTGCTGGGATTCTAAGTGTATCTTGAAAATCATAAAATGTATTGTAATCTCAATATAGACATCTAGTTAGGAGAATCATTAGGTTATTACTGCAGAAAGAAACGTGAACAGTACAGCGTAAATGTAAAAAAAAAAAAAATAATATGTTGGGTGCACCTCCAAGTTTGAGTATAATGTTGGGGAGATTTTATCAAAGATGTTGTAATTTGCACCAACAAAATTAGGGGAGATTTTCAATCGTTACACCAGAATTCTGGAGTCATTTGCAAAGTGAAATACTATGCACACCACATTTATTGTGGGTTTTAGAACCATTTTTTTTGGGGAGTTTCCGACTTGTACAAAAGGGTGCAGGGCTTGTGAAAAGGGGCATGGCCTAGCCCACGTACCGGACATTTCAATCTGTGTGCACCAGTAAATACAGTCTACAGGCCAGAAGATGTTAATGAAACTAGACCAACTAGTGCGATGCTCTAAAAGTACGACTCACGGTTCTAAAATATCCAGGTAAACTCATGGAGAATGATTTATCTGGCGCCACAATAGGACCTGTGGAGTCGGACTCGGCACCGGTCTATTCTACCAAAACACTTTATGAATCTGCTTCCCACTGTCTAAATGCATGAGAACATTTATCAGGGATTTTTTTTGGACACCTTTACTACTAGAAAAAACAAAACAAAAGTAAGTTGAACGCAAGGAAGTAGGTGGCTATCCAGCCGGCTCTCCTGCATGGCTGGTGGGGGCTGTTATCGTCTAGCTGGCTTGTCAAGCCACGGTAGAAGCAGGGCAGATGAAGTGGCTCCTAAAATCGAATTGCTGCAGCAGAGCAGCAGGGGAGTTTTTTACTAAGTAAAAGATGCAAAACGAAGGTAGTCATGGGAACTGGAGCCCAAGAAAGTAACGATAGCCCAGGAAATGTAATGCACATATTGAGAAGAAGCAGGTGAGCAACAAAAACCCACTGAGTTTTAACCATCGTCTACCTTCTAGCCAGCACTACCAACAGCAGACATGCCAACAAAATGGTTGTATAGTTAAAATTACCTTCATTTAGACACTTTGAATAAATCGCCCCAATTTGTAAAATCTGGTTCATTGTTGCATCTTTGCGCAAAGCTTTTGGTGACTCCATAGGCATGGCTTAAATATGTTCAATTGCACCAAATGTGTACTGAAAGCTTTGGGCCTCCAGTAAGCATCTAATAGGTGCCTAAAGGTGGCCCGGTCTATTGTCCAGCATGTTGCTCGATGATACATTTGACACATGTGCTTGGTTCTAGTAAATCTTGACTTAAACACCTTTACCACAGCCCGTTGAACATGCCAACCGTTAGTCATAAGCAACCACAAATAATGTAGTAGATTGCAGGTTAACAAAGGCAGTCTGCTAGGGTTTGATAGCAAGTTTATGGATTGGTTTATGGATTGGTTATGGATTGGTTGCCGAACCAAAATAGGATACTTCATGCAGTTTTATAGAGATTTAATTCTATAAATGTACAATCTTGTAGGTTCTTAGTATAATATCTATATTACTGCTCCCTCAAAAAAAGGATCCAGACACATTGGGGGAATTCATTAAGACTGGAGTTGTAAATTCACTCTGGCACTCTAAGAGATTTTTATCTGGGGCTCAAACCCCCCTAGCTAGGTGACTTACGTATTAAACCTTACATGGATCCCTGGTACCGGGATGAGAGCAGAAACTAAGGACACAGCAGATCTCCTTAGAAAAATGCAGGAAATCTCCACGTTATTAACACGCAGCCACATATATAAAACCACAGAAGAGTAGATAATAGGGCGTGAAAAGTGACAAAATACTGCAATGCTAGTGGCCATATGAATATTCTCCCCATAAATTCACTTTCCCAAAACATTGTAAAGATGAACTTGACATTATTATTTCTCACACCCAGCATTTGTCTACTGGGAGACAGAATGTTTTTACTAAAAGTCCTTGTGTTAGCTCGTTATACGTCACACAAACATGCCTTCACACAGAGAAGCGCAGAGAGGAGCGAAGGACACAGCAATTTCTAAACAGTTCTGACAAAATGAAGTTTGTCAGCCATGTCATGATCAGTGGTCACTTGATCCAAGATGCGTCAGTTATAGAGGAATCGATCTTTACACACTCTTGACACGCCCTCTTAGTGATAGGAGTTTTTTGATATAGTCTCTAGCAGTTTCAGGGAGACTATAGTAGATGTGGCTGGCTGGAGATTACTGTATATAATGTATATCCCCCATTCGTTTCTAGTGGATTATACTTTATTAGTTGGCTCAAAATAGAGCAACCCACAGATTTTGATTTTGCAAAATAGGTGTACTGATGCCAGCAGGGTCATGTGAGAACAAGGAACCGTCATCAGGAATCTGAGAATCTGTGTGGAGGTAGACTGTCCCAATATTCGTTATCCCCACTTAAAGTATAATGTGGCGATTGTCACTCTGTAAAAGAAAAAAAAAAAATTGGGGGGGGTCAAAACCACTGTCCAAACTGAGCTATTCCTCTTATAGACATCAATTTGTTAACAGGGAATTTCTAAGATTTTTATCCCAATTTTACTTCAGTTCATTACAGGCTGGATGGGTCCCACCATACTGCCCCAAAGGAATCTAAGTTGGGGCAAAAAGCAAAGGCCCATCAGAAGACAACGTCATTTGGAGATGACATTTAGAAATTACACAATTGGTCTGTGACCAATACACAATTAGGAAGGTCACCCAGACCTTTTGTGTTCCTTACATGGCTAAAAAATGATATTATTGTTGTCTCATGCACAGGTTATGTAAGAGTAGAATGGCTCTTGGATAAGGAAGTGGCTGAAGTTCTAGGAAGGAAGGGTTTGAGAATGTACCTAGATGCTGCAGTGAAGAAAAGGAAAAATGCGGGAGGACATGGCAGAAAATATGAGATTGAGGTCTGACTTAAAGCGATGACTTAAATTATATAAACTCATAGGTAGCTGATATAATTTGTACTAAACTTTTATTACATAAATACGTCTGTGTCTTTCTTATTCCCCTGCCTTTCTTATTAATGTAAGCAGTTTGTGTATCATTGCAGCTCGAACAGATAATGGAAACCTAATAACGGGTCTAATGCTTACCATGGCTTGGCAAAAGTAAAAATTTTAGACACTTTGGCCCTACCGCCACATTTCAGGTTCACAATATAGAAGATATAAAAATTGTAATCTTTTTGAGTGGAAGTAGCATCAACAAGAGTGGGCACACAATTGGAAGTGGAACAAAATTTATTGGAATTTGAAACTTTTGTAAAAAGGTATAAACTGAAAAGTGGGGCGTGCAAAAATTATTCGCCCCCTTAAGTTAATACTTTGTAGCGCCCCTTTTCTGCCAATACAGTTCAAAGTCTGACTTGGTGGTTTGTTGCACATCGAACGCGAGACTGAAAAAGTCTTGCACCTTCTTCCTTGTGAAAAACAGATGGAGCTCAGGGGAGGTTGGATGGGGAGCGGTTGTGCAACAATAGTTCAGTCATTCCACAGATTACTCTATGGGATTCAGGTTGCGACTTTGACTTGGCCATTCTACACCTGGATATGTTATTTGAACCATTTCATTGTAGGATTTTGCTTTATGTTTGGATCATTTTCTTGTTGGAAGATAAATGCTAGCGCCCCAATCTCAGGTCCTTTTGCAAAAATCAAACAGGTTTCTCCCAGAAATGGTCCTGTATTTGGCGATCCATCAATCTTCCATTCAATTTAACCATCTTCCCCGTCTTGTTGAAGAAAAGCCAAAAAACCAGATAAGAGCACTAACATTGTGTGAACAGTGGGATGGTGTGTGGTTTGGAGTGGTGAGGAACTGTTGTGCTTTAACACCAAACATACATTTGGTTTAGGTCAAAAAGTTAGATTTTGCGTTTCTATGACCAGAGCCCCTTCTTCCAATGTTTGGTGTGATCAATGCGTGGCTGTGTGGCAAACTTGTAAGCATGATGGATTTTATGGATAATCTTTGAGAGATGGTTTTCTTGTCCTCTTCGCATAAGAGGCCAGATGTAGAGTAGCAGGTGTACAGAATGATTTGGACAGATCTTTCCACCTCAGCTGTAGATCTCTGCAGTTATCCAGAGGGATCATGGGCCTCTTGGACGTGACCACATCTAACTGACCACTTCTGTCTCCTTAGTTTGAGATGAAAGATTTTAGAAAGCACGGCGGTGAGGGTGTCGTGTAGATATTGCCGTCCGGTAGTGATACGCTCTTCATTTCATAGTATGATACGCTGAATAGTGCTCCTGAGCAGTTCAACGTGTGTGAACTCTTTTGATACACAATCTACGCGTAAAACTTTCCCGCAACAACAGTAGTCATGTACCTCGCCTGGTGTGTCCCCTTGGTTTCATGAAGGCTCACTGCCGCGCTTCAGAAACAGAACCCCACAGGCAGGTCTTGTATTTACACAGAGAATTTTTCAGAAAACAGGATTAACGTGATCAATTTATATCACAGCCATTAGGACAAATTGGATCATCAAGAGAGTGTCGTTTGTTAGCATCGACTGAATTCTGGAGGAGTTTGGTTGCAATGACGTAAGAGACCGAAATTTATTGGTACATGCCCCACTTTTCACTTTGGTGATATTATACATAAGTTATTGACCAAAATATACCAAAACATTTTGTTACATTTCAAAAATTGTATCCACTTGATCTTCAGCAAAAACAAATTACAAAAGGTAGATAGAAAAGTTTCAAGGGGCCGAATACTTTTGCAAGGCACTGTAACTTTGGTTGTTAAGCCAGCTTCCACAGATTTATACACAACAGTGTGGCGTCAGGGAGATGAGCGTTTATCGTAGGGACACTGTTCAAGACATGAGAAAGATGTAATCATTAGCCTCCATAATCTGTCTGAAGTGGAGGGACCCTCGGAAGGCTATCAGCAAACATGTACTCATCCAGAAGAAAGAGCAGAAACAAAAGAGAGAAGTTTAAGGTTTAGTATGCAGTTTAAGGTTAAAACGGATTAGATGTAGCTAAATGATTGTTGGTTTGCGACTTGTTTGACAGCTTGATTGTTAAACAGAAAGCAACGTGTTTGCACTCCAAAAAATGCCAATGAATTCCAGCTAATCATTTCATGGCACATTGGAAAGCTGTCCAGATACTGTGAAATTTTAATGAGTCATGACTGCAGTTTAATTGCAGTTGGCTACTTGCACACAAAATTAGTGCTGTGGGGGAGAGAATGAGGGGGGGGTGAGTACTAATTCACGTCCGCTCCCTCTCACATAGAAAAGTCAGCAGCCTCTAGGTGCATAGCAATCGCACTAAAAAAAAATTAGAATATGTCCTATATTTTTCCCAGCTGGTGCATTGGTACTCGCGTGAGGGCATTGTTTATCAACCGCACAAATGACCGGCGGCTTGCGATAGGATTCATTAGGCGGCCAATATCAGCCGCAAAACTGTTGTTGCGGTTGGATATCGCGCCGCTGTGCTACTTTCATGGGCCAGTTGGACTGCGCCGCGGCTTGAAAAATGAAAACATACAGCTTTTGCACGTAATAAATATAACATACGGACCATATAACACGTTCGTTTCTCGACACACCCATTCAGCTATGGTATGTCTTCATAGCATCATGGTAGCAGTTTACTAGTTACTCCATTAAAGCTGCTGTGCATTTTACGTTAACATTTCTAGTCAAAGTTGTCATTATTAGAAACTATTAGCAAAAATCTTGCACCACTGGCAAAAACAAAATTGGCACCATTCCTCATTTCGGGCACCATCTGAGGCATAATTCTGGAATTTTTTCAGTAAATCATCCTTCCATTGTCTGTAAACCTCCATACAAGTAGATCAGCCAATTGTGCCAACACATGAAAACATGGCAACAAGAGGAATTAGAGACTGTATTTAGAATTTAAAGTTACTGATCTGAATGGGCAAGTTTGGATACCATGGCAATATGTCCCCTCCGTTCAGTTAGAGAAGACTCTGTAGTGAATTAAAGACGAGTTTAAAAATTGGGTTTATATGTTTTTGTATGATTGTCCGGGCAGCGCTTTTCCACATTGACATGCAAGGTGTTTGAAAAAAAACAATATTGCGAATGGAAATAGCCAAGAATTAGTGTGGAGGCATTGTTTACTCACGAGAAGTCTCGTTGCTACATTTTAATTGTGTGAAGTGCGTGGAAATTGCACTGTTTATGAGCACATAATGGACGAAGGAACACTGTTCCCTGCTTGTGTCACTAGGAAAGCCTTACAAAGTACTATGTACAGGTCCGAAAGGATGATTGGTTTAATAGTACCTCATCTGTGTCACAGTTGTCATGTACGACGGTTGCATGGTTCCAACGGTGAATTATTAGTTATACAGAATGAGGCTTGTAACCTTGCAGCAAATAAAAATTAAAACATCTGCACGGTCTCGAGTCTAGAGTTTTTTGGGCGGTGTGTTGTACGAATTTGGAAGTGTCCAGCCGTCGTGACTTCATGGTTCTAGAAGTGAAAGATGGACAACACAGCAAGCCTACATGGGAAAAAACAAAAATCGGCTCCGAAGTTGTCTGGGGTTTTTTTCCCCCTCCACAACCAACATTTTTTCATGGGGTACTCGTACCACCCTAGTATGTAAAACGTTAAGTGTAAATAGTCAAAATTGGGTAGTCATAATAATGAGGAGGTTGTGTAAGGTGAGAAGAAAGGGCGTGAGAAGCCAAAAAGGTTTGTGTTGTAAATTGAAGAGATAAGTCATGGTTTGAAGAAAAGTATCCCCCCCCCCCCCCCCATGGGGGTTCTGCGACACAATGTAAAAAATTGAGGACAACACTACAGTAGAGATGTCAGCATGCAAGTCATTGGAGGGACATTATCTTCAACATTTCACGTTTTTTTCTTATATTTGCAGACATTGTTTGCACAGATGTGATAAAATATTATCCTATATTTGAGAAATTTAAGCACTTACTTTAGGGAAGCAGCTCTCAGTGACGTTTTTCAGGAGTGGTAGGTCCTCTTTAAATCTACAATGTATGTCTGGTAGTGGGTAGGTTTGTTTTGTAAACTATATGAGACAAGTCAGGTTGGAAGACAGTCATCACTGGGAGGTTTGCCACAAATGCAAAAAAGTGGACGTTATACAGTAATAGATGTCAGCAAATGGTTACTGTACTGCATTCATGCGATAAGGTATTCAGCAGAGTAGTGCTATAGAACTGAATCTTTTATATATGGTATTGTATTGGTGGATTATTTGTGGAAACAGCTAGGTTGGGGTACAACATGTATGTGCCCCATCACAAAGTGTTTTGAAACCTTAGCTATGCTCTGAAATGAAAAACTTTTGTTAATTTAACAATACAATATTTTCTCCGCTTAAGTAGGACTTTGACATAACTCTTTAATTAGACACATATATGAAAACCCAATCTTGTTCCCTGAGTGGCGAAATCCAATTCTGTCTCCAGTGTGCACTGTGACAACTGAGAGGTCTAGTAGTAAAATCTAACGAAGATCATTGTGCCAGACTACCTTTGGGCGAAGGGTTAGTGCAAAACCCTCGCGAAACTAAGGCAATGCGGCCAAACGACACAAGCTCGGCGCTTGCCGCTACCTCCGACTCCAATCAGCAGTGCATTTCCATATGGAAACTCCAAAATTCGACTAATACGGCATCTAAGGTTGAAGTCAATGTGAAAAATGATCAATCTTTAAGCAAAAGGAAAACGGCCATTATGAGAGTAAGTGACACTTGACAAGACTGTTTAGCCACCATAACAAGCCGTGTAAGTACATTTTTCTTTGTAAATAAATATTTAATATTATGTTGATATGGGCATATACGGTGACATAAAAAGGACATATAGACAATGGGACCCTTATGAAACTGAATAGTATAAATTAACTTCCTATTGTCTATTGATTTTGACAGTCTTAGCCCTTAGCCAGATGACACCATTAAAATGTTAAGCCTTATCGCAGTTCAGCGATTATACGGCATAGATGTTTGAACTCGACCTATTTCCATCGAGATACTAAAAAGCGCTAAACTAATATTTTAACAATTTAATTCTGTCATTCACACAAACAACGCGCTGGGTTCCTTGAAGAAAGTAAATACGAAATTAAAAACATTGCAGTAATAATAATAATAATCGGAAAAAAAAAAAAGTTAAACAAAACCAAGATCCTGCAGCTCATTCCGGCACAAAACGACTAAAGTTCTCTTTAAAAACAAGCAAGTTTGGACTTTGCCAAAGTCAACAAGATACTCCCTACTGATGTAAACGAAACTGAAATTAGAGTTGTATTGAATTGCTGATCACAGAGGTCCATTTTCTGTGTTCTGGGACCTATGAATAGTGTGGCACTCAAGAGAGAAATTGTGCACTAAAAAAAGAAAACTGCAAAACAAGTGAAAAAATGCTAACTGCTTAAAAACCACACTCATTTGTTCAAAGCAGCTCCTCACAATGGAACTGATGGCTGTATTCAGCTCCAAGCCATCAGCCGAGCAACTTTGCTCTGATTCTTGATTCTTTATTCAAACCAAACAGGAGCAGAAGCAGTTGGACATACTTAAGCAATAAGGCACCACAGGCAAGCACTTTCCCATAAGTGTCCCTGCACTTTATGCATGTTGTCAAGCGTCACAGCTGGGTCCAAGCGCCTTCATAAAATTACCATATTTTTAAGAAAGCTCCAGACACAGTCACTTTTATTTCTTAAAAAAAAAAAATCTAACTTTTCTATGTTATGTGCTCTAAAATGACTGAAACTGGAGTCATTTTTCTTTAAAAGTCCCACCAAATGGGAAAGAAGCAAAGGTCTCACCCATATAACCAGAATAGTGGCTTATGAAATGTAATCCTTTACTACAGGACTGGAGGGCAAAAAAGTTTTTGTGAACGCTGCTGGATCTTTATGTGATATTATGTGTTGGCTTATTGTTGCAACAATTTTAGAACAAATCTAATGCATTTGATGTGAATAGTAATCGAATGTAGGCCTTAGCCGAGCTTTGAGAGAAACAGTAAATGTAAAGTTATCTTACCTCCATTAGCTAAATATGGAAGAATTACAAAAACTGCTTCTAGATCTTTCTAAAAACTTTAGAACTCCTTCTAAAAACTTTCTATAAGATGACCAGCAGAATGTCTGCTTGTGTGACCACTACTTTATCTTCAGTATCTCTATTTGACTACTACAGAGTGGACAGGACAATTCTTCCCGAATCCTTCCAATGTATAACTCTAGAACTGAAGACAGTCCACGACAACCGATCGTGGGAGAGAACAGTTTTGGTTCCCCATCAATTTGATATGAATGGCCTGATGACTTGAGTATAGTTAATCAAAAATAAAAATTGTGTAATACCCTTTTAGGGTCTACATTGTGACTATAGGGAGCTGGTCCCCTCAGGAATCTACAGTACCAAAACTTAGATGAAGGAATCCGGTGGGAATCTGAATTTAGTTCAGCAGAATTGTGAGGAAATATAGATATTATATGTGTCAGGCCTCATGCACACAAACGCATGCTTGCCCGGGCAAGAATACAGTTGGCCAGTTGAAAACCAAGCAGCCGTAATACGTCAAAATATAGGACATGTCCTACACTTTAACATGTAGTCGCCCGACTCGGTCACGGTACAGTGAGACAGCGTGTGCTTACAGCAGCGTAATCAGGTCCCATAGACAATTTGCGGTAGGATCATGTTCCTCCGTTGTTTGTGTACATTGGGCCTTTGAGGCATACTATACTTTACCCATATTGTGGCTGTGGAAAACTGATTTCAGTAAAGCTGATATTACAAATTCCTTGAAACAATGTAAATTTGAATATACAATGCATTACAAGTGAAACAATCAGTTTTTTGATGTTTTTATTTCCTCTACATGATTTTGGTGGCAGACAATTTGAGCCGTTGTTAACGGCATTCAGAGATCCGCTTTACGGCAAGCACATGAACCATAGTAACCTCTTGTCTGCAGGTCATTGTGCAATGAAAAGGTTAGCAGTGTCCATCTATAATGAAAAGTGGTGACACTGTGGTGGACACTATGGTGCCACAATATTGGCAAGTGGTGGACACTGTGCTATCAATAAACAATAATCATTCTGCCTATCATACCTGATATATTTGATCTCTACAGAACAGTGCCACACTATTATCAGGCTCAGTGAAAACTTAAGGATATTGTCACGCATGCTCCTGCAACCCACATCTCGTGATCCTCGGTATGCCCCAGCGCCCACCTGCCGTGTCTTACCTCTCCCGGTCCCCGATACCGAAAATTGGTGCTGGCCCTTTTCAGGAAATGGATAAAGGCTTTTCCTGATCCCGTGCCCCTTCGTTCCTGTTCCCGTGTTTCTATGTTCCTGTTCCCATGCTCCTGTGTCTTCCTGCGTTCCTGTTCCTGTGCTCCTGTGTGTTCCTGACTTCATGCTTCTGTGCTCCTGTGTGTTCCAGTCTGTTCCTGTGTTCCTGTTCCCATCTGTCTGGACGTCCTGTTGTTGACCCCGGATTGGACTTGACCTTGCATCTCTGCCACTTGCCCTGACCCTGTGCCTGAACTTTACCACAAGACTGTCTCCTGCAAAGGTACCTCGACCTTGGCTGCCACCGTGGGCTAGTCGCACCTGTGGAACAACCTGGTGGCATCCTCTCATGAAGGCCAGGTGCCACTTACATTCCGGTCCTAGGAGTCGGCTTGTACCACCTCCCGCGTTGGTCCAGAGGATCCACAGATCCTGCATCCTGACATATATTTGTAGTTCATACACTGATGATATATTTCTGCTCAGCCACAATACCCATATAGGAGATTTATGCAAATGTGCCACTTCTTTCTATGCAAGTTGTACAAGATGCATACCATGGTGCAAGTTATTAGCTATTCTGACTGAAGAATAATTTTGACTGTAAGTCACTGATTCTATTTATATAAGGTTTTTAGGCACTATATTAAACAGACATATCTTTTACTTATCAAGTTTGCATAAGGACATTATGGAAAGCATATGATATTTACCTGATTATCCTCAAGCGTCTCTATCAGGTTTTCATCTGATTTTAATAATGGGGTTCCAGTAGCCTGATGCTTCTCATAAGAAAAGTGCATTGTGCTCCATGTATGGTTCATCTCCACCAGAACCTAAGCAATAGATATACAGGAAAACATATGATATACAGAACTTGTATCTGGCATCTGCCATCATTTGATCTTTCGATATCATAGCAGAATATTTAATTACATGGATCAACATGAAGTGATGTTGTATTGGTATAACATATAGACACTTACTCCTATCCACTACACTATTGGAGATAAATACCCCTGTTACAGGGGATGCAACCTCTAGGACCCTCATGATGGTGACTGCCAACAAGTGAACCATGTAAATAAAGAATTGGTGCACAAACTTAGCTCTTGTTTTCAAATAAATGAAACGTTGACTAAGTCCAATGATGCTAAAAAAGTCAATAGTCAAAAAGTCATAGTATGCCTGAATATATGTACCACTAAACTGCCTGTTGTTGGCTCCCATTCTTATGACATTTGTGTGTCCAAGCAGTCATGCCCCCAAGGCATTAGACAGAGATTACATTCTTTAATTTAAAGATAATCTACCAATTGATTTGATGCATTCTGAAGCAAACATGCCTTGAGAATGCTGTAGCTACACTGATGCAGAAACATATCTTGTTTAATCCCTGAACCGAGTGGTTTTGCTGAAAAAACAATTATAAAATTATGATAATGAAACTCTGTTGCTTCTGTGTCTTGCTCGGGCACTTTTCCTCTTACGTTAGTTATGCACTGCACCAGAGAATTATGGAAGCACTGTTTTGTGCCTGACAGGCTGAAGTAATCAATCTCCATAGCATACCCCAGCTGCTGTGTATGAGTGATCCAGCTCAGGTTGATTAGTCCGGTCTGGACAGTAAAGACAGCCTGTAACATGTAGGCTGAAGGTAATCCAGCTTTACTAAGTTCCTGAATTTTATAATTGTTTTTTCAGCAAAACCACTCAGCTCAGGGATTAAACAAGATATGTTTCTGTATCAGTGTAGCTACAGCATTTTTAAGGCATGTTTGGTTACATGAAATCAAATGGTAGATTTCCTTTAAGGAAAAATCTCGGCCAATGTTTGTGAGATTCCTTACATATTGATTTATTTTTTTGGAAATGTTTACATGATTACTTGTAACATTCTTGCCCAAATGGAAACCCATAAGTGTGAAAAGATGTTTCCAAGAATTATGGGTCTTTCTACTTTAACAAAAAAACTCAAAAAAACATTATTCTCTATAATGTCACTCCAAGTCTATGTGCCATCTTATGATGAGATTTGGTTTAACCGTAGATTCATTGTTTCACTCTTAAGATGTTTACTGATACTCACTTAAACCATAACACAATAAGGTCTCAAACACATGACCATGTGCTTTGGCATGTGGCCATCTCACAGCCCAATTATCTTCTATTGAGCATGTTCACAGTGAGGCACCAAGCTGGGAACGTGCCTACTACCCACACTGGTAAAGACAGGGTAGGTCCTATTCCTGCCCATCTTTATCACCTAGGCAGCTACTTTCCATGAACATCGCTAGGGTGTACAAGAGACCTCAATCCGAAATAACCTAGTTAATGAAGACTCACCTTTTCTATTGCCATCTCCTTCACTGCCTTGTCGACTATGTTCTTCACCTCATCCTCCACTCTATGCAGTTGCAAGGCCAGCAGGTCCCCAAGGACCGTCTCTTCATTCATTGTAAACCTTACCTTAATGACAGAACGCCAAACATGAAGTCACTAGTTGGTGTGTTTTTATTTTATAAGTAAAAGAACAGAAAGAAGTGATTGACACCTACCCCGGTCTTGCTCATTAGCTGCAGCCAATGCCTTTTCCTGACAGCGGGGTTCTGCAGCTCATTTACTGCTCTCAGAGATGTTATCAGGTTTTTGACAGTCGACTCAAGACCCAGATAGACGTCCCAGGTTCTTATCTCTTTATCAAGGGTCTTCATCTCCTAACAAACATGAGTACCACATAAGAAATGTTTTCCAGTAGTTTTGGCAGTGTATCTGTCCCATATAAACACATGTCTGAAATAAAATTTTCTAAAACGTTTTAATAAACTTTGTATTTAGGGCAAATATAGACAATTCTAAAATATAACTCATTTACTCAAGTAGTTGTTAATTGATTCAACTTATTAGTTGACTTAGTTTACACCATTAGAACATTTTTTGTGCATGATGTTGCATTTTACACCACACACATTTCCTGGTAACCTACAACACAAATAAGGAAAATCGAAAATGAATAAATGTTTGGTAAGGAACATATGGCTTACTGGCAATAGTGGATTATAACATAGCTGGTTGAGGGCAGTAGCCCGGGACCCAAGCTTTTTAGAGGGTCCATAACCACCCAAACCAACCATCAAATTTGATAGTGAAAAGTCCTTCACCCATGAAATCCTCGTACATCAGTTCCTGCTCTCAATACACATGTACAGAAGAGTCAGTCAAGTACCTTTGAAGGTCCTCCAAAGGACCTTTGTAGGTGCTATAATAATCGTACAGCCCTGTTAATGTTATATGTTTCATGTCACCAGGGCCTAGTGATTGGCTGCAGAAGACCTGTGACTGCTGACACTTTCCCTTCTGGCTCCGCCGCTCAAAACGGAAATTATAAATTTATCTCTACAACTGCCCTTGCCAAAGGGTTTCACAGAAATCATTTAATGATCATAGCATCTGCGAGTCACCAGTATGTTGTCTATTTTTGCAGATCTGCAAAAATAATAAAAAGGCTAACAAATTGATGTCACTCGCTTTTCCCAACACCTTGACGAGTCACATGAATGTGGTAACCACCAATCACAAATACAGACGGCACACAGATGACACTGGTTTTTCATGGTTCCATATGCTAATAGGGGGAGAATTCGGACTGAAAACACTGGCAGGAATAGGATCTCCTCTGAGTTTTATACAACATCTACAGGGATATGAAATGAATATGCGTCACTGTGCCATCAGGTAAAAAAAAACCTATAATTTAATTATTATGTGAGCATAATTTAATTAATTTTAAAAGCCTTTTTAAAAAAAGAAGCTAAAAGAAGATGGATCCTGGCAGAGGGGGCAATCAACTGCATGTAAGTGTGCTTGGTTTACAATCCTTTATCCTGTTGGTAGATTTCATTTAATCAGCTCAGAGCCCAGAGTAGAAATATCTGCATAGGGAGTAATGCAGATATTTTTTTAAAAATCCTCTGAAATGAAAATCTCTCTCTATATATTTTATCGTATATAAAAATGTTTAAAAAAATAGGTAATATTTATAGGGAACTTGTCAACAGGAATGTCATATTTATTCTGTGGAATGTTCCAATAGCCTTTGCTATGCTGATTTAAAAATGCCTTTTTCAGCATTCAGAATCATTTCAATACTTTATATAAGTTTAATTCACATTACCTGGCTCCCTTCTAGCACCGTGGGGCGGGTACAAGAGAAGGTGGCAGAGCAGCTGCCGCCTTTGTGTGCCTGTGTCAGTCTCCCTCACCACTCCCCACTTCCTGTCCGTGCATTGATAAGGTAGTGGAGGAAGAGGTATGGTGTGGAGTAGAAGAAGAATGCATGAGGAGACACAGGCACACACAGGATGCAGCTGCCTCTTCACTTTAAGGTTCTATTAAAGGCATATACAGGCAAGCCCACCGTGTTACATTTTAAGTCTGATAATGGCAGACCAGATTCAGACTACACATGGAAGTCAGAGAGAGGGGCATATACACCAATTTTTTTTTTTTTTAACATGGATTGTTAAAACTATTTCAAACTTGTTTTATTTTGGTCCATTTTGTAAGATCCAGATAGCACATTCTAAATATTTTCCAGTGTATTAAACTGCACAATCCTCCCTAGTTTCTGGGGGAACCAGAGATGTTTCTAAGCGTGTGCACAAGTAATTTTCCAATATGAATAGAAAGGATGAATGATGAAGTTTTGACGGACCATTGATCCTTATTAACCAATCTTGATGTTGCACATTTAAGACCTTATTCCCTGCTTAGTAGACAACTTTTACAAGAACCAACGCTGGGAAGAAGTCGGAAGTGGTTTCTCTCTCACCAGTAGTGAAGATCACTCTCCCCATGAAAATGGCTATCTCACCCTGAAGATCACTGATCGGTAAGTGGTAAAATCAATATGTAACATATTTGTTTATATTTAATCACCATAATCAGAATAAACATAAACATCCCTTATACGCTGTATAATCTGGAACTTCTGTACATCTTCCCCTCTGTAATTATGAGAATCAATGTTTCCAGGTGATACAATATAAACACTAATGTAACGTTCTTTCAATCCATCGCCTGAACTTAAAAAGCTACAAATAATTACCATCTAATTAGCAGAAGGATTCTAGAAGTGGATCTTTTCACTTAATTGTTAAGTGGCACTTCTTTGAAACACACTTTATAAAGAGTGAAGCGTCGCAAGAAATTACATAGTTTAGTCTTTAAAGAGAGAATTTTCAGCATCTTTTTTGAACTTTAGTTTGATGGTAGACACCAAGTCCTATAGTGATAGAATTGATGAATGTTTAATGATTAATTCGGGGAAAGAATAGGAGGTGTACAAAGAAATTTGCGTCAAGAAACTTTTATATTTGTTCATATCATTGGAACAAATCTTGGTAATACAAATGCCTTTTGTGCTCCAATTCTACATATTGTGATAGAATCTGTCATGTGTCAGTGTTGGAATTCACAATTAGTATAAGGAATTTACTACCAAGTATTGCTGTCAGTCAATCCTACTGTCAGATTGTCTCATTGAATTGACTCCTGTGATTTGTATGGCATATGTAACAGGAACTGGTAGAACAGATGACTAAGTTCATATATTGTCATTGATGTGGGGATCTGCCAAACCTTATAAAGAAGAGGCAAAACCTAAAGATCCAGCACTAAAAAGCTAAATATGCTTTCGGTTCCCAACCCCCATACCATGATCCCTTTATTATGCTTGTGGGAATAGTACAGAAATCATACGATACATTATTGTGAGTCCGCCATTTCTAGTAGAAGCCACATTTGCGAATATTAATTACACTTTCGGATCTAGACTCGATCTGCAATAAAGAAATCTTTGGGTTCCGGTTTGGTGCCCGCTGACCCCATGGGTCCATGTTTTTCAAAAGACTCAGTGTAGAGTTCGTTTAGGCAGGAAGTGTGGCTATTCCCACCTCGCAGACTGTGTGTCTTGTGCATAGGATCAAAAGGAAAGATCTAATTAGCAAAGCGAAGAGCTTGGTGTAGCTTCATTCCCGCCAAAAGTGCAAGACAAAGAGATTACATGTATTTGTTACTAACTTGGTCATAATCTGTAGTTCTGAGACCCCCCTAAAAGGAAAGGGTCAGGAGGAATTATTTCACATGTATTTGACTTTAGCTATTTGGGAATATGGTCAGATCAGGTAACACCACGGATTTAAAGCATAGCTACCCCAAATTTGGTATTGTTTTCCACTTTTTAATTTGTTAACTGTTTCTGTATGTATTGTGTGCATATTTTTTGTTAAACTTGTTTCTGACAATTGAATATTTTTATGTTTGCACTGTACATCAGTGTATAAAATCTTTAAAATTTAATAAGTCTCTGTAGTCTTAAAGAACTTAACTTTCAGAAGAGATAGCATTACCAAAATCAGTTTCATCAGTAATCATAGAGTTAATTGTGTAATCTGTAATTTTGGGTTTTCTAAATTGGTGAGAGATTAATGTAGAAACCTGTAAAAGTATAGGTGGTGGCGGTAAGGATATGTGAGTGGGTCCCAGGGCTAAGAGAATATAATTTAGCCTAAAATCACCATCTTGCTTAGGTGGGTGGCGCTTTATGTACAAAATTGTGATGGTCTCAATCATAAGCTCTCCCCGTGACTTAATTTGAGAGTGGGGGTTCTTTACAATGCAGTGGCTTTTAAAGAGAACAACTCCAATTTTTTTACACCTTTTAATAGGTGTCACTCCACCATTTCTGGCATAGGTGGATTTATTTTTCTATTTCCCACTTGTTCTGACGAAATCTTTCCCTGGGTGGTAAAAATTAAGGCCCTGTTACAGCTAGAGGGACACTTGAATGGAAGCAAAGGACAATCTAAAACTAGCAAAAAGAATTGAAACTGAATTTAAAAAAACGAATGACTTACAACATGTTTATAACAGAAAGTCTATTTTTTTTACCTTTGCAAATCTTCTCAACTCCATATCCATTTGTTCAACATTTATCTGTTTCCATGGCGTTTTCATCCAGTCCTTGATGCTTGTCTAATGCAAAAGCAGAAAAGAAGGAGAAAACAGGAAAATGTCACGAGGTGCCAAGTAATATTCCGTACTTGCTCGTTATATAAAATCAAGCTGTGCTAATAGATCCACAATGTATATTATTTGTGCTATATTGATACCTTTATATTCCCTATAAAAGTCTTCTAAACCTTCAGCATTTGGAACTGGAGATTTGTCTAGCAAACTAATTGTTCCCTAAGAGTATTTAACATTTTCAGTACATTTGCAGACCACAGGTGGGTAATTGACTTATTTTTCTGCATTTTATTTAGATATTTTTATATGAATTATTTAGCATTTTTTGCTTTTAATTTTTTTCCCATTTTGCTTTGTTTTAACGTTATATAACATTTTCTAACAAACAACAAAAAGTTCCAAAGTAGATTTCCTATAGAATCTGTAAGATGTAGACATTACGATGGATTTCTAGGTTACACAGTTTATGTTACATTGTGTTTAAGGACAATTTGGCCTGTAGATACAGATTTTTATAGTACCTTTTTGTCATATGTTTTAAAGGAACATCCAGTCAAAGCTAATTCATTCAATAATACATGGTGCAGGGCCAGCTTGGCGGACCATAACTCATTTTTATTCAGCACTCGTGGAATAAAAAAAACTAGGTCCTTTATTTCATTACATTACAAAAAATGTAAAAAAAAAATTACAGCACAAAATACAAGCTTCTATCCATTAACCCCTTAAGGACACAGGGTTTTTCGGCTGATTTCTCGATCTCCAACTTCAAAAATCCATAACTTTTTCATTTTTACGTGTACAGACCTGTGTGAGGGCTTATTTTGTGCGTAACAAATTTTACTTTCCCGTGATGTTATTTATTTTAACATGCCGTGTACTGCGAAGCTGAAAAAAAATTCCAAATGTGGAAAAATTGAAAAAAAACGTCACATGCGTCACGTTCTTGTGGGCTCAGTTTTTACGACTTTCACTCTTCGCTCCAAATAACATGCCTACTTTATTCTTTGGTTTGGTGCGATCGCGGTGATACCAAATTTATATAGGTTTTATTGTGTTTTAATACATTTTCAAAAATTAAACGAATGTGTACAAAAAAGAAAATAAATTTTTTGCCATCTTCTGACGCTAATAACTTTTTCATACTTTGGCGCACGAAGATGTGTGATGGGTCATTTTTTGCGAAATGAGGCGACGTTTTCATTGCTACCATTTTGAGGTCTGTGCGACATTTTGATCATTTTTTATTTCATTTTTTATGTTATGTAAAAAGGTGTAAAAGTTGCATTTCGGACATTTGGGCGCCATTTCCTGCCTCGGAGGTCACCGCCGGCCGTAACAGTTTTTATATTTTGATAGATCAGGCATTTTGGGACGCGGTGATAACTAATATGTTTGTGATTTTTACTGTTTATTATGTTTTATATCCGTTCTAGGGAAAGGGGGGTGATTTGAACTTTTAATATTTTATAAATTTTTTTTATTTTTTAAACTTTTTTTTCTTTTTTTCCCACTATTTATTAGACCATCTAGGGTACATTAACCCTAGATGGTCAGATCGCTCCTACCATATACTGCAATACTACAGTATTGCAATATATGGCATTTTTGCAGGTCATACATTACAATGAGCCACTGGCTCATTGTAACGAACCTACATAAGCCATGTAGCCTCGTGTCAAAAGAAGACCCGAGGCTACCATGGTAACCGATCGTCGCCCCCCGATGACGTTTGGGGGCGTGGCGATCGGAAAAAAGATGGCGGCGCCCACAGGTTTGTTTGGGATCCTGGGCACCGTTCACACAGTTGGAGGAGTTTTCTACAGAGATGATATTTGTCCATTACAGTGAGCTGTTGTTTCTTTTTCTTTTTTTTTTCTGGACTCATTTTCATTGTTTTCCTAGAACCTTGCTAGAACCTGGAGTCATGCTCCTCCCTAGAGGCCCGACACAAGGTATAGTTCAGTCAATCAGCTGTGACTGTAGTGTTCCTTTAAGTGCCCTAACAAACTCATTGTAATGTAAATGCACATGATCAACCTGGAATAATAGTATTAAGGTAATATGGGGACATGTGCAAACCCAAACTGCTATAAGGTAATCAATTATGGGGGAATTTATCTTGATGCTCCTACAAGTTATGCTGGATATAATAAGAGGCTACTGTCAGGAACAGGCACAGGCTATAGATCTGTGGCCCGGCCCACTCCACACCCATCTCAGCCCACTTGGCATGGAGGTGGGGCAATGGAAGGAAGCCCAAGGTCAGGAATTGTGACTTTCAACCTCTGATTAATCCCCCCATGTACTTAATAAACTTCAGTAAACTAATGTGTTCTTCATCTTTCATGTGGTCCTCATGTTTTAATAAATTGCCCTAATAAAGTCCTAGATTGTTTGAATATACACTTGTGCACTTTATGGTGTTTTTATAGGTGTTGTGCTTTTTTAAACCACACAGTAATTAAAATTGGTTGGATAAGCTTATTGCTTAAAGGACATCTACCACCAGGATGAAGGACTGTAAACCAAGCACACTGACATACAGGTGTGCACCGCTCTGGCAGGATCTGTTTTTCTTTTAGCTTCTTATGTCCTTGTTTTTACAAAAAAGGCTTTAACAATTATGCAAATGAGTCGTCTGAGGGGCTTCAGGCTCCATGGGTGTTAATGGAGCCTAGAGCCCCTCAGGCTCATTACAATAATTTTTAAAGACTTTTTTTACTTAAAAACAAGGGCATAGGAAGCTTAAAGAAGAGTAGATCCTGCCAGAGGGGACGCACATCAGTATGTCAGTGTGCTTGGTTTACAATCCTTCATTCTGGTAGTAGATGTCCTTTAAAGATGTGCTTACCATTTACTGTGAAGAAAAAAGCATGTAGGGCTACACTCATATGATCATGTTTCCACACTTCTTAAAGGGAATGTATCGCCAAGTGTTTATGTTAAAGCAAAATACAACAAACAAAGTTTGTCAAAAAGTGTGACCATTCAAATTTTATATAATAGACTTTTTGGTGATTTATTTGTAATTGTTCCTATTAAGTCCATAATTCTCAGTTCTATTATCATATGGCTTTCATACTGCAGAAATAATCCACCTTTGAGTTTACACATAAGATATGGATTTTTCCCCTCATACTTACCTTAAACAGAAATGGTCACATTGATTTTATGGCCTTGTTAATGCAAAAGTCACACACAAAATCTTGCTAGCAATGCAATTTCACACCAAGGTAATGACTATGCAATTATAGCAATGATGAAAAGCAAATAGCCAAACTTATCAACGTCAGTGTTTAATTGGCCAGAGCATGTTGATGTCAACTAATTTAGAAGATTCTCAGCAGCTAGTATTTCCATGTAGTTTATTAATTGAGGTGGATAAAACATGAGCTAATGCAGTGACCCCGATGTGAGTCATTCACAATGGAAAATGTATTGTATTGCAGAGAGAGTGTTTCAAAATGGCCTCCACTTTCATGGGGTGCGCAAATTTTCCATCCATTTAATTTAGTTTTGATTAAAAATACCTCATCATTTAGTCTTTACAGTTCTAGTGAAGTTCACATGCACATCAATGTCTCTTCATACTTTCAGACTTGTCAAAACTTGTGACCTTCGATCATCCAAACATTTTCCTATGACCACTCTTATTAACAATGGACATGGGGAGATCTAGCAATATCTACATTTCCTGTGCTAGTCTTGATTACTGGATTTAGGTGCACCCTATTTATTAAGAAGATCCACAGCTACACAACTTGTGAATGTCAAAGGATGTTCATCCTTCACACCTATTCGGAATAACCCAAAACTCCCGGAGTTCTTAGACAGGAAGGGTTTAGTCCAGAGGTTTAGGCAAAGGTTACTTCAGTCTCACACTTTTAAAACCTTCTCTGACTTTCAGGATGAATCTGGCCTCCCACATAGACAATTCTGTAAGTTCTTATAAATACAACACACTTGCCGCGCTCAACTAACATTTCAAGACTTAATGATACAATCCTCTCAAGTCATATTTCTTTTGGACAATCAGGTGACAACTACTGGGATTATATCTACTCTTTATCGATACATTTTGTATGATTATTTAAAACAGCTTCCATTGTAATGAGATGGGGATCTGGGGGCTATTTTGAAATTTTATACTTTGCCACACAATTCTCCAAGAGTAAAGCATTAGGCATCTCCTATGTCTTTCTTATTCATAGTGTGTATAATATACTGGCCTTTCTAAACTGGATAGGTGTGAGACCAGATGATCTGTGCCCTTGATATCATCTAGGATCATATACACATGTAGTGAAGTTACGTATCCTTGGGACTCTTCTGGAATAATATTTTGGCATATATCCACTCAGTAAAGAGCCCTCCAAAATCGGCGGCGATTTTGACATAATCCGTGTGCGCCAAAAACCCAGGGCAATTCAGGGCAAAACGGAAAAAAAATTGCAAAACCCGACGAAAATGCTGCATTTGGACCCCAATGTGCCCCAATGTCTGTTTTGTGACCTCAAGTGTGGAGCCAGATTATATGGAGTAGAAGCATAGTTTTGGCATATACCGTATATTCCGGCGTATAAGACGACTTTTGAAGACTGAAAAATCTTCTGTCTGGTCTGGGGTCGTCTTATAGGCCGGTAATGTTTCTCACCTTTCCCACGATCCACCAAAGCTCCGCTGCTACACTCTGGCCGCCGGTGACAGCTCCGTGGGTGCCGGCGTAGCAGAGAATATGACGTCGGCACGCGGCTCACGTCATATTCTGTGAGTCGCCAGCGCTCATTGAGCTGTCACCGCCGGCCGGAGTGTAGCAGCAGAGCTTCAGTGGATCGCGGGAAAGGTGAGAAGCTCTAGAGAAAAATTAGAGAGGAAAGAGTGGGGGGGGGAACATTATTATAAATATTACAAAAAAAAATTCAGATGTTTGGAATGTGCTGTATACTAGGGGGGGGCAGTTTGGCTATATACAGGGGGCTGGCTGTATACTGGGGGGACTGGCTGGCAAAATACAGGGGGAGCTGGCTGTATACTGGGGGGGACTGGCTGGCAATATATAGGGGGGGCTGACTGTATACTGGGGTGGTTGTTTGGCTATATACAGGGGAGGGCTAGAAATATACTGGGGAGACCATGTTAAATTCAAATCTGTTTTTTTTTTTTTTTTACCGGTGTTTTGTATGCGTTTGGAAAAGGGGTAGTCTTATACGGCGAATATATCTTAAACTCTATATTTTAACAGGAAAGTAGGGGGGTCGTCTTATACACCAGGTCATCTTATACGCCGGAATATACGGTATATTTATTTGTATTTAATATAATATTTACTTTCAGTGTTTAAAACTGTGAACCCTTAGTTTCGACTTACCCGTACAAATATTACCATATCCCATACAGACTTCAGCAAGATACTGGCGGCCCGACACTGATGTAGCTGTTTATATTCGGGGATGCTCACTTCAAAAAGGTCTGCTGTGTCCTGCAGTTTTCTCATCTCATCTTCCAACCTTGAAATGTTTCTGTGGGTCTACAGAAAAAGAATATAGTCATTCTGTCAAAAAGTGCTGCGTCTCAGTTGTGACACTTTGCTTCCAAGAAGTGTGAATTATCTGCTGTTACACTTGACTAGGTCTTAGAAAGAGCTTGTACTGTATTTACAGGGGAATGATTCATTGCATGGATTGCCGTTGTCCTACTTAACACTAACAGTTACAACACTGTCAAACGGTGGCTGAGAATTTCATAGACAGGTTCCGGATGAGTGGAAGTAATTCATATCTCACTTCTTCCACTCCTTGGTTTTGTCTAGTAGTCAGAAAATAGGAAGGATATTCAATATTGGACACTTTACATACTTTTTTTTTTTTTAGTTCTTTTGTTGATATATTATTAGCAAGCAACATTCGATAATGTATTCATCAAAGTACAGACTGTGTAGTGTTTATGGGAAAAAGCAGCAGACAGAAAAGTAAAGGAAAACATATTTTACCCTGTCAAAACTTTTATTATAGTATTATTGTATTCAGTTAAAATAAAAGGAAAACAAGCTAGTAGATCGGATTTTATTATTATTTTTTTTAATTATATCCTAAGGCCAGAAACGCGATAGATATAAGGGGCTTATTACAAAAACTGCCATTGGCAGAAAATTGTGCCCATATCAGGACAAAAAATTGGTTTAAGACGTAAATTTTATTACAACTTAAATGATAGAAAGATAGCTACAGTATGTTATAAAGTATTAGGGGGAAGATAATTAGATTAAAAGCACAGTAAACAATATACCATGGGCTTCTTCTGTATGAACATCAGAGGCCGTGGTCCTGGGCGGGGTGAGACACCACCTGCTGATGAGCGAGCAGGGGAACGCCGCAGAGCTACACTCCCTAGGTTCATCATGTCTCAAGTTACTGGGACTCGTGGTAGAGCACTGTTGAGGCCAGAACAGTGCGAAGAGGTGATGTCGTGGATTGCGGACAATGCTTCTAGCCATTTGTCCACCAGTCAGTCTTCCACGCAGTCCACCCATGTCACCGAACCACCCATGTCACCGAAATCGCCACTCCTCCAGCTCCTGCACCTCAGCCTCCTCCCCCCCAGTCTGCCCCCTCCCAGGAAAATTTGGCATTTGAACCGGCATACTCTGAGGAACTGTTTTCTGGACCCTTCCCACAGTCACAAACCACTTGTCCGGTTGCTGATGAGCAATTTTCCGATGCCCAGGTTTTCCACCAGTCGCAGTCTGTGGGTGATGATGACCTTGTTGACGTACTGGAAGAAGTGTGTAAAGAGGTGTCCGACGATGAGGAGACACGGTTGTCAGAGGGAAAAGTTCGTCTCGAATAACGAGTACCCGAGCATTTTAGTGCTCGCTCATCTCTATTTAAGACGTAAATTTTATTACAACTTAAATGATAGAAAGATAGCTACGGTATGTTATAAAGTATTAGGGGGAAGATAATTAAGTTAAAAGCACAGTAAACAATATACCATGGGCTTCTTCTGTATGAACATTAAAAGCACAGTAAACAATATACCATGGGCTTCTTCTGTATGAACAGAATATAGGGTATAAGTGTGCTTTTTGTGTGTCCTCAGATTAGAATATATTATCATAGGAGCTCCATTAGAGAGCCTTATCGGTCCTAGTGGTACTATACCGTAAAAAATTACGGTCACCATCCAAATGGATATATAAGGTACTACCAGACGCACATGCACTAACGGTACTCGGAGAGGATGCTCAGTATCATCAATAGATCCTATATAGTCCTGTATCAGTACTGTAGGGTACTCTAGGGTATAGAGTGCACTGACATAAGCACTGGCACAAGCTTCTAGGTATTTTGTATTGCTAGTTAAAACACTGAATGTTTAGCCCCCCGACATGTTTCCCCAGTAGCACTGCCTTCAAAATAGATTTAGATATAAGGGGCAACATCTCGCAGCATAAATAACTTTCCCACTAAGAAACCTAGAGACCAAAAAATCAAGTGTTTTTTAATTAAGTCAGTCTGGAATTCCCCTGATCCATATGTCACCAGTTTTAGATACCCCCGGGGATGAGAAGTGACTGGCCCCAAGTTTTCACTGCGTTAGAGTATAAGATGGCTATGCCAAAACCACCATATTGGTTCCCTCCTTTCCTAGTTAGTTTGTGAGCAAGATTTCTGAACCCCTTCTGCCCAAACCCGTCCAAATTTTTAAAGTCCTAACAGCACCAATGTGAAGGATTTTTCTTTTAAAAGCTCCTCTAAAGGTGTTTTTCATCTTTAAGCTGTTGACCCATAAAACGGGTAATCAAATATCAGATTTATCGCTGATGTCTACCCTCTGTGTATAGTGCTGTTTTATGGAGTAAAGGTATTTGAAGATTTGGTGCAACCGTATGGTGTGCTGGAATCAATTTTCTATATGTTTGTTCCTCAGAAGCCTCCGGACTATCCGGCCACCACCAAGTGGCTGCAGCATAAGGAACAGCGAACCGGTTTCACTCAATTTTAAATCAATATCAAATTGGTGCAAGCAGAAACTGGCGTTGGGTTCCAAATAAAATGAATAGAGGCTGAGCAGATCAATACCCCATAGAGAACAGAGCTGAGTACATAGACCTGTTCTCTGTGTGCCAGGAACAACTGATAATGGCCGGGTATAGTATCATCACGGCATGTTGTTGGCACACATATACCAAGAATTATATACTTTACTTCCGCTGGTATTTTACCTATAGGGTGTGCACGTTTTTGGTTGACTAATCGGCACTCATTCATTGTATGGTTTATATTTCATTTGGCAGATTGAGGTAGGGAGTAGAGGGTCCCACACTGGCCCCCGATCGCCATGTACACCCTGTTGGTATACTTTTTAAGTGTTTTTATATGATTGTTCGTCCTGTCCTTTAACTGTGTATTGTATTTATTTACTAATAAACTCTCAGTATTTTGGCAGTCTTGTATACGCATTAAATTGTTCTTTGTTTTTCCATGATCTATCCAATGGATCATCATTATGTCAGAGGTGGAAAACCCCTTTGAGAAAAGTTTTTTTTATCATAACCCAATAATTAATAATAAGTCACAACTTTGACCATACTACCAAAAAAAAAATCTCATGGAGTAGTACAGTTCCGAAAATATTCAGGAAATGGGAAGATTTACAATTGAACTACAGTTATGAGAAATTTAATTTATAATGGTACCTAACACCAAATAAAATGGAAAGAACCAAAAATATATGAATAAATTCTAGCTTGGGTCACCACTAGAGGGAGTCAAGGAGCTAACATCATACTCTTTTATTGTTAAAATCAATGTATATTTAGTATACTTCAAGTTCCTATTTTTGTCTATATGTTTATATTTGTACAGGTAATTTTGAGCTATGCATACATTAATAACTTTAACATTTAAAAAACCTTTTTAAAATTAATCATAATTTTTGAGTTTAGGTAAAAATGAACAACGGTGCTGCAAATTACTGTAACTCTGAAATAGTCCATTATTGTACTAATATTATGAAGTTAAGAAGAAATGTAAAAAAAAAAGTTAAAAAGAAATGAAAAGTTGAAAATTTAATTATTTTTCCACATCAAAATAAAAACGTCCTACCTTATCCAAATGTTTATATGGATCTTCTGCATCAAATTTGAAGATTATTTCATTTTTAAACCGATTTCTAAATTCATGCTGCTTAACCTGCGGGTAGGAAATAGGCGTCAGTGATGAAATCTAGAATCAATATGTCACCCAATATAAAATTCTTACAAAATTTAGCATTTTGTAAATCAATTTTTTTTTTTTTTACTTGACACAGGTTCAAAATCATTTTGAAACTAATTACATTTTAATGACACGGATCTGGCAGGTGACGCTCTGCGACGGAATGAAAACATTTAGAATCTATATTTTGATCTTAGGAGAGTTATGCAGTGTTTGAATTGGAAAAAAGATTAGACATAATTGAAGATAAAAGACACGCGGGCTTCACTAGCATTTTACTGAAGTGGGCTTTAAATTATCAGATCCATCCAGAGTGCATTACCAAGAAACATTGAATTGTTATCTTTAGACACCCTTTTTTCTAAGAGTTTACAATTTCTCAGTTCAGTGAAGCTTAGCTGCAGCCTGTTATCGGAACAAAAAGAGAAAAATCATTTGCTTCAGAGAACAGAACTGATCTCACCTCGAAAAGGACACATTTCCTCCTGATAACAGATACTTCATTTGCCTGCAGAGGAGACACTTCATGCTTTACTATGAATGCAATCTTTTTCAGATTTTTCCACCTCTCTGGCAATTCCTAAGAAAGGAAAGAAGCAGATAGTTTACCTCTGTCTATACACACAGAATCAATAATGTGGACTGAAAACTACTGGAGTATAGGCCATATGTATTGGAAATGGAAAAGAAAAAAAAACCTCCAAAAAAATATTTTATTTTTGTGTGTGGGTGTATCTGCTGTGTTCTGGATGTTAGGCTACATTCACACGATGTATGCCTGCCGTACCGTAGTACGGCGGGCATACAACGGCGCCGCGGAGAGGAGCAGGGGATAAGCGCAGCTCACCCCCGCCCCTCTCCATAGGAAGATACAGCGCACGGCGCCGTATCACAGGAAAAGATAGGACATGTCCTATCTTTTCCCGGGCTACGGAGCGGTACGGTGCCGCATGTGTGCTGCACCGTACCACTCCCGTACAGGGCTGTGAGCCCATAGAAGTGTATGGGGGACGTATATCGGCTGTATATACGTCGGCCGTATATACGTCCCCCATACATGTGTGTGAATGTAGCCTTAGAAGTGGGGTTGATCACTTAACTGCTTCGTGACAAGGATATTTTTGGCCTAAAATTAAGAATTTTTAAAAATATTTTATTTTTGTGTGTGGGCGTATCTGTTGTGCTCTAGATGTTAGATGTGGGGTTGATCACTTAACTGCTTCGTGACCACAATATTTTTGGCCCAAATTTAAGAATTTTATATAATCTCGCTATTCGTAAACTGATTATTATTTTATTTTTTTTTTGCATTGATACAGCATCTCAATTTCTATTAAGGTAGTTTGGGGAAAGAAAGGGCAAGTTGAAGAAAACCTAAAAATCTGAACATGTTGTTTTTCCATTTTTTTTAAAGAGAACCTGTCATCAGGAAGGTAATTTTTACATGATAAAAGGTTCCAATAGCCTCTGGCATGTTCATTTAAAAAATGCTTTTGTTGTGCATCTGAATAAGGCTACACTCATACTCACTGTAGCACGCTCACCCCCGACCCTCTCCATAGCGATGTATGGCGCACGGTGCCATATTACAGGGAAAGATAGGACATGTCCGATCTTTCTCCAAGCAACAGAACGTATGGTGTTGCACGTGTGCTGCACCTTACTGCTCCCAAATGGCGCCGGGAGCTCATTGCCGTCTATGGGGGAAGTATATACGGCACGGCGTATATACGTCGGCCATATAAAGGCCCCCATACGTCCGTGTCCATGTAGCCTAATTCTGATTTTTAACAGTTTCTTTAACCCTTTACCGAAGTGTGACATATTAGTATGTCACATGTCAGCTGCAGGTTTATGGAGAGGGCTCACGGGCTGAGCCCTCTCCATACAAGTTGAGTGTTTGCTGCATATTGCGGCAAACACCCATCGGTAACACCCGTGATCGGTGTTAGCAGTGTGCCAGTGGTACATTGTGACAAATCATCAGTAAAATCTTCATACATTGCCATACTGTCCGAAAATGTCAGATCTATTTCAGTTATTACTGAAAATAGCGCCAAAATGTCCAAAACACCACTTTTTCGCCATTTTGCAACACATAAAAAAATTTATAAAAAGTGATCAAAAGGCTGAACAGTGCTCAAAATGGCAGCGTATTTTGCAAGAAATTACATGGAGACAGCTCTATGCACTGAGGTATAAAAAAGTTATTAGCGCCACAAGATGGTGAAATGAAGATTTTTTTTGTATAGAAGGTTCTTATTTTTTAAATGTATTAAAACACATGAAAACCTATATAAATTTAGTATCCCCGTGATCATAGCATCCCAAAAAATAAAGGAGACATGTCAAATGCATTTCACCATCAATTTCACTGCATTAGGAATTTTTCCCTGTTTCCCAGTACACGGCATGGAATATTAAATACTGTCACTGTGAAGTGCAATTTGTTACGGAGAAAACAAGACCTCAAATAGCTCTTTTACATGGAAAAATTAAAAAGTTATACATTTTTAAATGTGTGGAGTGAAAAATGAAAATACTAAATCGAAAAAGGATCAGATACATAACTTTGCACAGAAATATGTACAGGAGGAAGTCCTGAGTTACGTACAAGATAGGTTCTTTTGGTGAGTTCTTAAGTTGAATTTGTATTTAAGTCGGAACTAGTATATTTTATAACTCCAGACAATTTTTTTTTGACCCAATGACAATTGGATTTTCACAATTATGCGCTGTTGTGGCAAAAAGGATTATCAATAAAGCTTCATTACAAACACCTTACAGCTGATCATTGCAGTCTGGGACTAAAGGAAAACATTCAGAGAGCTTCACCAGAGGTCACATTGGGCACAAAGGTCCATCTGTAACAAGGGGCGCCTGTAAGGCGGGTGTGTTTATGTTGGGGATCACCTGTACCAGCTTCTGTTG
The DNA here is from genome assembly GCA_019512145.1 of Engystomops pustulosus. Lineage (NCBI taxonomy): Eukaryota > Metazoa > Chordata > Amphibia > Anura > Leptodactylidae > Engystomops > Engystomops pustulosus. The sequence continues at coordinate 77,141,100 of CM033648.1, read as the reverse complement.
GGACATATATATGACTTTAAAGGTATAATCCTTGGTTTGTATACACTCAGTGCAGTGCACCACCTGTAATTTCAGTCTTGAACAGTAGGGGTCAGGGTGTAGTGCAAAGTAAATATGAGTATTTTAAAACTTAGCCGTTATAAAAGGTTTTTTAAAATATAAAACATTGTGTAATGTTTCTTTTATTCGGCTTAAATACTTACAGTATTTGACACATTAGATTTGTGTGAAATATATACTGCAGAGTAGATCCCCTGTAAGGGTTGGCGTTAATGTGAGTATTGCCCCCTTATTATTCTGCTAATTCTCTCTCTGCACAAATATTTTCTGACATTCCTATTGACAATCTACAAATGAGGGATGTACACGGCAGAGCATATTCCTCTCTGCTTCTGCCCCACTGTAGCGACTGTCGGCAGTAGTGTGAATACTGTCAGATGCTACACTCAGCAAATGCTGTGTCTGATGTCACTTGCAGAAGACACTTTGTTACGGGTCACATGTTCCGGACCCGATTTCTCACATGTTCCGAGCCAATTTGTCATGCGCCTTGTAGTAAGCCGCCAGCATGACTCGGCCGATGACTCTGCATCTGTTCAGACTCATGCTGCATTCTCCAATAGGAGTCACACTGGGAGGAATTCATTTACAACGCCAGTCTTAAAATTTCCCCTGCCGGCGCTCTGGTGCCAGTATTCACTAAGAGACTCCGGCCTCCGGCCAAAGTGGAGTTTTCGCTCACCTGTTAAATACCTCTGAAAGCCACCCAAATCCTGACGAACAGTCCGACCCTTAGTAAATAACTAAATAAACAATGTGTCGCTTATCTTCCTCTACCTACCACTTTTCTGGTTTCAGGACAGGAGAGGAAGATAAGCGACACATTGGGGCTTATTTACTAAAGGTCCGCGCGTAAACTTTCGTCGGACTGTTCGCCAGGATTTTGGTGGCTTTGACAGGTGTCTGCTCTGGGATTGTGTCGCACGCGATTGGTTTTTGGCGCAACTGCGCTGGCTTTCATGCGACAGAAATGGGGGGGCGGGACATCGGACGCGGGATTTAATTTTCAAATTGTGTCGCAAGACAATGCACATACATACACCGGGAATAAGAAGGTGAACTCCGGCGGACCTGAGCGGGGAAGCGGCACATGCAGGATATCGGGCGCACGATCTTAGTGAATCGCGGCAGAGTGCATTATCGTTGTACAATGCACTTTCTGTAAACATCTATAACTAACCACCATGCATCTAATAACCATATTGAAACTGACATGATTTCTATTACAGGAAGTGACCTACACTTTTCCCCTCTTTCTTAAAATATTAATTATCTAGTTAAGGACAGAGATAGTTCAAGTTATGGACATTTATATTTAAAACAAAATAAAAAGTTGAATTAAATTTCAGTATGAAAAAAATCCCAAATGTTAATACAGGCAGTCCCCAGGTTACATACAAGATAGGGTCCGGAGATTTGTTCTTAAGTTGAATTTGTATGTAAGTCGAAACTATATATTTTTACAATTGAAGTTCTAGACAAATTTTTTTCTTTTGTCCCAGTGACAATTGGAGTTTCAAAATTTTTGCTGTAATGGGACCAAGGATTATCAATAAAGCTTCATTACAGACACCTTACAGCTGATCATTGCAGTCTGGGACTATAGTAACATCCAGAGAGCTTCACCAGAGGTCACAGTGGGCAGAGGGGTCCGCCTGTAACTACGGGTCGTCTGTAAGTCGGGTGTCCTTAAGTAGGGGACTGCCTGTATTTCACTTTCCATCTCAATTTCATTCATAAATTACAAAAATAATATATCATTAATGTAATATACTGAACACAAAAAAATATTTAATATGGTTTAATTTATGAACATGTACTGTATTTTATGTAACATATTTAGTATATGTACATAAACTCTCAATATAAAATAATAAAAAAGCAAAATCCCCTCTGATATTAAAGGTTCATGTGAGATCGCTGATCTTGTTTGTTTTGCTTGTATATTGGGAAGATTATGATTAAGGAATTTTTTTATGCACATTATACAGTATTTCTTATAACCATTTAACTGATTTTCATACCTTAAAATATCCATAAAGGTGAACAAACAATGGCTCAATGTTAACATTGCTGAGAGAAAAAAAATACATTTTTGCTCTACATTCAAGTATGAATATGTATACAATTTCTCTTAATTTTAACCCTTATATCCACACCTGTTTTCCAAATTACCCCAACCAGGCCCTTTTTGTTTTTTTGCATTATTATTTTTCACTTCCCAACTTCAAAAATCCATAACTTTCTTACTTTTCCATGTAGCTGAGCTGTTTTCTCAAACTGCACTTCATAGAGAAGGTATTTAATATTCCATGTTCTGAACTGGTAAGCGGGAAAAAATTCCAAATATAAGGAAATTGGTGAAAAAAACGCATTTGGGTCATTTTCTTGTGGGCTTGGATTTTATAGTTTTCACGGTGTCGCCCCAAAGGACATGTCTACTTTATTCTTTGGGTCGTTACGATCATGGGGACACCAAATTTATATTGTTTTAAATTACAAAATTTACAAAAATGAAAACCTCCGGTACAAAAAATCTTCATTTTGCCATCTACTGATGCTAATAACTTTTTCATACTTCGGTGTACAGAGCTGTGGGTGGTGTCATTTTTTTGAGACTTTTGATAACGTTTTCAATGCTATCATTTTTAGGACTGATCACTTTTTATTGAATTTTTCATATTTAGCAAAATGGCAAAAAAAGGGGCATTTTTTACTTTGGGCACTATTTTCCCTTAAGGGACTAAGTGCCGGGAATAACCGTTATTATATTTTGATAGATCCTGCATTTTTGGATATGGCGATACCTAATATAATTTATGATTTTTACTGTTTATTTATATTTATATCAGTTCTAGGGAATGGGGGTCTTTTTTTCCCCCTATTTTTAAAATGTATTTTTACTATTTTTCAGACCCCCTTGAGTACTTAACCCCTAGGTTGTCAGATTGACTCTACCATATACTGCCATACTACAGTACAGAACAGTGAAGATTTTACACATTGGGGCAGATTTACTTACCCGGCGCATTCGCGATCTCTGCGGTGGATTCGGGTCTTCCGGAGATTCACTAAGGTAGTTCCTCCGCCGTACACCAGATGTCGCTGCTGCGCTGAAGTTCCCCGGAACGCACTGGAGTACGCCGAGCCGGGCTGAGTGAAGATAAGCGCGTGCCGAGCGACAATTTATTTTTTTTTTAAATGCAGCGGTTTTTCGGAATCCGTCGGGTTTTCGTTCAGCCATGCCCCCCCATTTCTGTTGCGTGCATGCCGGCGCCGATGCGCCACAATCCGATCGTGTGCGCCAAAAACCCGGGGCAATACAGGGAAAATTGGCGAAATATTCGGGTAACACGTCAGAAAAACGCGAATCGGGCCCTTAGTAAATGACCCCTATTATGTGCTGCCATGTGCAAATCGAGGCTGCCTTAGCAACAGATCGCCGCTCTTCGATGATGTCACGATCTGTTACCAGTGGGTGTTTGCTGCAATATGCAGCAATTTTGGAATGTTTTGCCTTTAATGTTTTTTAGATTTTTTCTTGTATAGAATAAATATTATTAGAATTTTATAGCCCGGGTGTTAATACAAAAGGTGTGTATTTATATTTTTTAAGGGGTGGATGGTTCCTTTATTAAACTTTATAGATTTTTTTTAAATAACTTTTTTATTACTTTGTCCTAGGAGATCACTTCACCTAGTGACAGGCATCTATTAGGCATGGCCTAAATAGAACATTATCACCGACGGCCCTGAGATCCTTCAGGAGACCCGGGATGCCATGAGATGCCATGGACACCCTGCAATTGCAACTGTATTGGGCCGATGAGTGGCAGAGGGAGATCACTTTCTCTGCACCTGTTTAGACATTATCATCCATGTTTGAGTTTGGTGGCTTAGGGGTGAAACACTCGGGATTGGAGCTTTTCCCGGTGATAATTTGGCATTGCTGTATTCATATTGACACAAAAATAAAAAGTTATTTAGATTCCAAAATAAATGCAGCTAATTTTTTATAGAAAACCCTCAGATTTACATTTTCTAAATATACTGTACACTATTCATCAGGAGGACATATAAAACCTAAAATGGTGCTTTAAAAAACAAAAATTCGTCCTGCAAAAAAAAACAAGACGCGATACAGCATAAAACCGTTATAGCTTGTAGAAGGTCCTGAGCAGGAGACACTTTTAGGGCCTTTAGAAAACATTTACAGACTTCATCTACAAACATTTTTTTGCGTTTCCTTTAAAGATGTGTAAATTCATATTTTTTATTCTGTTTCGCTTTACATTTCCAGTGGAAGTGCACAATGAAAATATCTATTTAGGTTTTGTGCATTTAAAATATTTGGCAAAGAATTACAAGCTTTTATCATTTTACAGTTAGTAGAATTTAATTAAATAAAAAAATGACTACTACATTTACTTACCAGTTCTATATGATCTGACTGGTAATGGCTCATGTGTTAAAAAAGGATATCCCCTTTGTACAATATTTTAAGCATATTAAAGGGATTGGCCAGTTTACCTCTTGTTTTTGTAATGTGGTGTACCTGTGGGCAGACATATGAGGTAATTTACCAATATACATCTATTGAAAGTTCTGCTCTGCTTTTTTCATATGTAAAGTGAAGCCTCCTGTATTTTACCTGACCAGCCAGACATTCCTCTCCATAAAATGGCCGCAGATGGAGGGTCATGTGATCTCTAACTGTCCATGAACAATCGCCCTGCCAGGACCTTATATTCATGAATACTATCATAAGGTCTTGGCAGGGTGATTGATCATGGACAGATAAAGATCACATGACCCTCCATCTGTGCCCATTTTATGGTCAGGAATGTCTGACTGATGAGGTAAAAGACAGGAGGCTTCACTTTACATATCAAGAAATCAAGAAAAGCAGAACATTTAATAGATATATATTGGTAAATTACCCAATATCCCCCCCCCCCCCACGTACACACACATTACAAAAAACATGAGGTAAAGTGACCAACCCCTTTAAAGTATTTAACTTCCCTGCAGTGCCTCCACAGGTGAAATTGAGTATTACATACTAAGGTGCTTGCTCCAGTTTTCTGTCAGACTTCGCATGTTCTTTCCAGTGCAAACTGCTTCCACAGGCATTTAAGAAGTGTCCGAGACAGATTTGTGTCACACACAACCATTTTGTGGCGCGGCTGCACTATTCTTCATGAGACACAAATTTCTTCCCTGAAAGGGGTCTTCTGGTGTACCCTCGTACCATGCACCATATTTATCATGTAAAGTCTGACAGAAGTGTGTCGCATGGCCCATGTTAAAGGTGCACCAAAAAAAAAGCAGTGCACTCTGTAGGAGCAGTGCAAAGGGCGCCAGAACGTTTTAAAGCACATATCTTCTGGGTCCTCCACAGTGTCAAATAATCTAGAAATACTACAGCATAAATAGCACAAATAGTGGCCAGAATAGAAGTCTATGGCACACAGTCACGGTGTGGTGAGCACCGGCACAGGCCCAGATTTAATATTACTATGTGAAGTTTGCCTCACTGATGTGAAGCGGATTCATGAAATCGGAGCTCGGTCTTCACGAATGTGGCGCCACTGAATGCACTCTGTTTAAGGGGAGTGCTACACATTGGGGCTTATTTACTAAGGGTCGCGGATCGAACTTTCGTCGGACTGTTCGCCGTTTTCAGGATTTGTGCAGCTAAGACAGGTATTAATCTCACAGGGACCACATATACTTTGTACAAGCCCCGGGCACACAATTCTGAAGCAGAATACATAGAATAGAAGAAAAGCTCTTGGTGGTGGCCATATAGAGTTATGCTCCTCTTCTCCATGTATTTTATATAAAGGGGCATATTTATCATACGCTGGCGCTCGTGCATATTCGCAGCGGAATACATCAAGAGGCTTCCACCACTGGCCACTGGCGTTCCTGGAGATCCTGATAAATATGCCCCTTAGAGTTATGTTTCATCCCATCTCAAAAGACCCTTACATCTTTTCAATAATGATTGAATACAAGACTGTATAATTTAGGCTATGGCCAATGGCGTAACTTGAAGTCGATGGGCTCCGGTGCAAAGTCTGTGCCAGGCCCCCGACTATCATGTATAGTTTATAGTACTAGTCTTCTCATATGAAAAAATGAAGCTTTATGGGCCCCCTAAGCCTCTCGGGCTCGGTTGCGACCCCCTCTGGCTCGGTGGCGCGCTGGAGGGGTAACCCCACCATTGTTCTTACGGGCAAATATAGAGCATGCCCTATCTTTTTTGCCGCCAAGGCTCAGAACGGTTAGCACACATGTTCAACGTACCGAGCCTGTCGATCGTGTGAATGCCCCCTTATACAGTTTGATAACTAGCTAAAGTATTACAACAAAACAATAGCCAGCACTCCAACGCTTCGGTTGAGCAACACAACAAAGCTATAGTATTAGAAATGTTATTCTACTATATGATCCACAACATGAACACGCAGAACACCTACACTCAAATAACGTTTATTTTATTTTCTTACTATAACTGACGTTTCTAGCCTATACCTTTCGTGATTTGCATTTGGCATTCAATTGAAGGTGAATACAAATGAGACAGCGCAATTGTGCAGAGGAAAGGCAGGGAATCGCCATCCGGGAAAATTCAGCCTTTTGAAAGAATATTTCCATAGTGAAACATGTTTTCACAGGAGGCATTTAATCGCTATGACAGAGATTTCAATTCAAAAGCAAGTAATCAGTTTCAAAGGTCAGTCACTAAGTTAGCCGCACAGCATAGGTCCGTATATCTGCTAAGAAATTAGACATCAAAAACCTTCCCTTCTTTCTGCAAAAAAAAAAGCTTTACACAAGGCTTAACTCAGTAGTAAAATTGAGCCCATACAATTTGAAGCAATTTGAAATAATTAGTAAAATAACCCCGACTCCTAACGAGGTATTCTTCTCCTCTCCGGGGCGAGCCAGTGTTTGTGCCCATGGGTTGGGATATTTAGCGAGGGAATTTTAATGCTTGTATTACATGTGGATTTTCCGCTTAGCTGGTTTCCATATCATTTGAAATTTGTCCATCATGTTTCATGATGGAAAAAAAGAAAAAGGGGAAGAAAAAAAAAGTGACATTTTAAAAGTGTTGAATGTATTGTCACCAACTTAAAATACAAGCGAAACGCGTGAGACGAGCACGAGATGGAAGAAAGGGGTATTTTGAATAAATACACTTTGGATCACACTGAGAATATGAATGATTTCAGGCTTCCGTGTAGTCAATGCATCTTGAAAGATTTAATTTTTATTTCAGGGTAGGATTGACACTAAGAGAAAATGACTATTTATGTGACAGTGTATCAGTACGTACAATTAACAAATGTCTGTAATTTCTATGAGCGATTAAAGAGCTGTTCAGGAGGCTTCCCATATATTGCAATGTTGCCCACTGATCATAATAACATGTTTATGGTGAAAAACTATTAACCAAAATGTATGCATCTCATTTTCTAATTTTTCATTTCCCCTGCCCATATCTTACAATTTTTAGAATGGAAGGTCCTTTCTGTTACAGTAACTTATACAGTATCATACTAATTGTTGTCATAGCTTTTCTGTTAGGGACAACCCCCTCTAAATGTCCCATCTTTGAGAACCCTCAGTGATGGGTGCAGCTCCCAATCTGGAATTCAGCTAAATATTTGTGATCCCTGTTGTGTCCAGTGTTGTATATAGTACTATTAGGGCTGGATTAAGGATGGGGGAGGCCCCAGGGTGCAGACTGGTGAGGGCCCTTCCCCAATTTTTTTTCATAAAAGTAAATGTTGCTAGTAATAAATATGTACAGCCGCCCCAGTAATACACACACATAACTATAACTATATACAGCCCCTATAATAACTATATACAGCCCCCTATAACTATATACAGCCCCCCTATAATAACTATATACAGGCCCCCTATAACTATATAAAGCCCTCCTATAATTACTATCTACAGCCCCCCATAACTATATACACCCCCTATGATATATATATGCAGCCCCCTATAACTATATACAGCCCCAAAAATAATAAAATTGTACTCTCATTCCTCCGTTCCCCCGATGCACGCCATCTCCTTCTCTTCCCTGGAGGTGTCAACATACTGTCAGGACGCCTTCATGGTCTGGTCTATGGCATGCCTGCTTCATTGAATTACTGCGCCAGAGATGGGTCCGATGTACCTCAGTGTTAGAAGGCGATTTTTATAGCAGGCACAAAGGTATCTAAATGGGCGATTTGGGACTTTTGGTTTAGTGTCCCAACTTGTTCTGAAAGGTCCTTTTTAATGAAGTATATTTCAAAGTTTACTATTATAATCTGCTCTATTAATTTCTGGAATTTAAAAAAACTGCTTCAAAGGTTAAGGTTATATCAGCTATAAGGTGTCTATAATGAAGAATTATTGATAATCCTTGCTCCCATGACATCAAAAAAGTTTGAAAGTCCAATTGTTACTGGGAAAAAAAGAAATTTGTCTGGAGCTACAATTATAAAATATAACAATTGCTACTTACATACAAATAATATACACCTTAAGTACTAACCAAGAGAACCTATCTTGTAAGTAACCTGGGGACTGCCTGTATTTCCAAAGCTATAAAACCTGCAGAAACCACTACATGTTTCAAACTAAGGCCCCATGCACACAACCGTATAAAAATGGCTGTATATACGGCATTCCAATGGGTAATACGGCCATCCATGTATTGTCCACCATACGATAAGCGATCCGTATAAAAATATAGAGTATGTCCTATTTTCCGTTCCGTATGGCCCTTAGATGTCAATGGAAACGTATAAAATATGGGCTAAATACGCGCTGAATACGGCTGTGCACCGTATGCTGCCGTATATACGTGCAGTATCCGAAACCAGAGGGAGGTGCATTTTGTCAGCAGCCAATAGTCAGACATCCATCATTTGTTAGCCCACTGTATTTCATATGGATATGGTGCAATACCTTGCCACACTTTTGCAATAGATCCCATATTTACGGCCAGAATACAGCTGCATATACAGAACACAAAAGACCATACGGTCGTGTACATGAGGCCTAAGAGCCGGCTAGGAAGAAATCCTGAAAAGTTGCTATTCTGTATTGATTTGTTTAATGGAAAAGTAAAAGTTACCTGAACGATTCATGTTCTCACCTGTAGCTGTGTATAGATATGGTCAGGTAATTGCTGTCCATAGGTTCGGAGCAGATCAGCTGTAGACTTAAGATATCGGAAATGTTCCTCAGTTGAAGATCTATCCCGAATAGCCATTAGATGACCCATAATTTCCACAAGCGCATCATGGTCCTCTCCTTCCCCTTTCTTGGAGAAGCCTTTCGCAGTATGATCAATAAATTCAATAAGTTCATTGATGCTAAACATTAAAGGTAAAAATAAGTCATTCTTATTTTTCAGTATTACAAAAAAATAATAATAATTAAAATGTAAGAACTCAGGCCAAAGTCTTTTTAACCTATGTGAGGTCAAGGATGCCAGTAGTTGTATACTTGAAGGTACCGGTATGATGTCATCTAAGGGGTTTTATATATGAACCATAACTGTAATTGGCAATTGTCTTTTAGTTTAACTGGATTCCACTAAAACATTGTGGTTTCAGAGAACTGTTTTAAGTCCAAAAGAAACAGCGAAGTTACCTGCTTGTTACATTATTTAACAAGTGGTCCTTAAACATCCAACTCCATCTCTTCACAACATTCATCAGAGAGATTTTGAAAGGCTTCATATCTACGAGCAGCCACCCATTAAATGTCCGTTCATCTTCAAACTCCCTAACTTCATCATAAAGGGACTCATAAACGCTGATCTGATGAAATATAACAAATCAACACTAAATAATAACCCCATACACATGGAATCTGAGGGATTGTGGATGGTATGTCAACATTTTATGTTCTGGTGTATGCAGAACCTCTGAACAATTATAATGAGTTACCCGATTATATTAGATTGTTTCTATGAGGGCTCATAAAATCACACTCTACTTCCTGGAGTCAAATCTAATTTGGCTCACTAAAATTCCTAATAGAGGAACTCCATTTTTTCATGTCTGTTTGGGACTTTAAACCTAATTTGCATGGGTAGAGGCGTAACATGAAGATGCTGGGTCCCCATGCAAAAACTGTATCAGGCCCCCAATATATTATATTTTTTTCTACCACTAGTCATTTGTATGGGAAGGAGAAACTACAGTGGTAGAATCCATACCTGCTACTATGGGGCCCGCAGTGTCAGAGGGCCCCAGCATCCAACCTGACACATTAAAGAATGGAGGATGTGCACCATTATATGCATTTTATGCTGCACATTGTACAGTATAATGTGTATATAACAGTGCACATCTACACAGTACACAGCATAAATAGGATGCTTAGAAATGTTGGGGTAGAGGGAGGGGACAGCTGAACGACAGAAATATGGATCTCTCATCTCTAATTCCTGCCATGTACTACCCCCATGGGGTCATCAGCTACTGGGACAGATCTGTGTAAGTGTATAAATGTATTTATCAGTGCTTAGATGTGTGCTCATAAGTGTATAAATGTGTGTAAAAGTGTATAAATATGGGAGCATACAAATATGTATATTTTCTGAGGGGGTAGGGGGGCCCCATTCAGGGGTCTGCTGTGGGGCCCAGCTTTTCCTAGTGAAGCCCCTGCTCTTAGGCTTTTTAAGGACCCCCTTCAAGTCATATTCCTATTTATGGAAATCATAAATATTTTTGGAGCTCTGATGTGCCCTAAAAAGTAGGGCGGAAAAAGTAGAACCAGATACTCTTTCAACATGTAGACTACATGGTGATCAGACCCCTAGCTCCTGACTCTGCTATCCTATCATACTGTAACTTGTGTTGCTATTGTACTCTAGCATGCGTTTCAATCTGACAACCCTTCTGTTTATAACCCCCAAGCCTTTCCCTGACTACACAACTGCCCTATCAGTAATCCATATGATTCAATGATACATACATTCTTCTTGCTGAAGAACAATGGAATTCCTTAGAATCTGCACCCTAGTCTAGATCTTTCCCTTTAAACAAGCCCCCTCCATATCTCTACATAACCCTATAAATTTTCGCTTTATGGAGACAATGAACAGTAGCAAACAGTTCTCCTGGAACAGAGGTTAAAATGTCTTCCACATCATTCATCTTACTATTTTTCACTCTGTTCTTCTTCATTTAATGCCAATTACTCAGAAGAACAGGGGTTATATACATTTTGGTATATGATGGTTTTCCAGTTAAAACAGAGAGATGATGTTCAGCTTCAGGGCGGCGGTTACCCGTGTATATCAGCGAGACGCCATAATATTTTCCACTGGATGACAATTGAAATTGAGTCATTTTGTTTCTGCGGCGCTTTACCTGTTTCTTGAAGTGTTCTAACTGCGGCGAACATTCCTGCAGTTCATAATCTGCATACAATTCCATCTCCTCGGCGCTAAGAAAGCGGCCGTACTGGAGGAACTGCTTCATGAATTCAGTTTTATCATCCGTCCACAAATAGCTGTACTTTTTAAAGTGTCTCTGATACTCTTTCACATTAACAATGGTCGAGTGCACCCTTCTCATAATTTCTCCATGCATTTCTTTCAACTCCTCCATCTCATCAACATCGAGCTACATGCAAGACATAAAAATGAGCGATATATGAAAGACTGTGATTATTTTTTTCCCCCAATAAAGAGTGAAAATGTAGAAATGTCTCTACAAAGAAAAGAAGAAAAAAAAACTACTATTCAATTTTCAGAGTGGTGAAGTGTTCAATCATAACCAATGCTGACCACATTTTAAGCTGAAACGGTCTACTTTGAATGAAATTAGCATTTTATGCTTTACATACTGCTGGCAGCGGTGTGGATGTGAAAATACCTTCTACAAGAATAATAAAGGCTGTTCTATATGCCACACTCCACCAAAAAACATGGATAGATGGCCAGATGATTGGGTTTTTATTTGTATTGTGCCCCATGAATATCAATGTATTTGGGATCCGTATCTCATTTCCGAGTCCCAGATGTGATGTCAATACCCTTGTTTTGTGCCGGGCATATTTCCGGATTTTTGACATACAAATATACACAAAATATACAAAAAAGTAACAAGAGAAAAATTATACAACAAAAAATGTCTTTATGATTTAGGCAAGTTCCAAAAAGGATTAAAAAAAAACAATTAACTCAGCTTGTAATGTAAGAAACAGACATATCAGGGAAAGAGATGTTATATTGTTGCCCTTTTCTTAAAGGGAACCTGTCAGCAGAAATTGACCTAATAAACCACTTCCAGTATGTTGTCAAGCAGCTGAGCACCTTCCAGATCATGGTTCTTTCATGGGCCAGTGTGGTGACATCATCCAGAAAATCAAATTTAAAGTGAGATGTAAACTGGTTGTATAAAGTCACAGAAGTCAAGCTCTCTCTTCCTCAGAAAGCCCCTTCACTGTAATTGATGGTCCTACACCCAGAGACATCATTAACCAGATCTCCTGAAGTCCAATGAATGATGTCAATCAAAAATAACAAGGCGTTCAGAGTTCCCTACCCTGACTTCAGTGCTAAACTTGCCTCCTTTTTGACTTTTTACAACCAATTTACCTCTTACTTTCAAAGTTGATTTTCAAGATGATGCCACCATACTGGGCCATGAAAGAAACAAAAACTAGAAGGTGTTATGCTGCCTTAAAATATTGTGTTAGTGTTATATTTCCAATTGCTGATGACAGGTTCCCTTTCATTTCAAAATAGGTGTTACTTAAAAAAACTTTAAAAATACAAATAAACACAAAAAAAGTTTGAGCTTAAGATGCAAATATTAAAACCAAATCAATCTGTAAAAACACAACTTACAAAGTTTTACAGTTCTAAAGCCATAGGCTCCTTATGCTGACTACTTTGTATATACATTGCCATAAATACCTGGTAAGTACTTTTCCCAAGATGCACCGCAACACGCGGTATAAAGGATGCTATTCGAAAAGTGTCCATGAGTAAGCCCTCTATGATGTTACAGAAATTGCCATTGGCATCCAGGTCCAAGGAAGGTGCAAAGATCATCTCACTTCCATCAAGGTAAAGTTCCACTTTAAACAATGGCAGATTTTTAAGTGATGGTTCAGTGTTATCGATCAGGTACTGGAGAGAACACTTCACTGCCTGGTGCAATCCTTCTAAAATCATGCGGTCTATGTACTCAGTGTATGCCTTCCATTTATCCGAGTGCAGTTCTGCTCGGAACAACTGCTGATTGCTCTGTAAAAGTAATGCAGATGTTAAGTGCACAGGCTAAGAAAATCTTCCACAAACTGTGCTTACATAGTGTGTATCGAGCGCACCCACTGCCATCATATAAGACAATACCCTTGTCTAGACCACACACATAAACACATCGGTAAAAGTCCTGTATATGTTCTGTTGGTTCTTTTATTCCTTGGAAAATAATAAAATCTTGGGTGGCAAAACAGAGAAATGCAGCAATTTTTCTTTTCTTTGCAGCATTCACAATATGGCAGCATTATCTTTATATTTTGATAGACCAGACATGTTGAGACACGGGTATAACCAACATTAAAGGAAATCTACAATCAAAATCAAGCATGATAAACAAGGGCACTTACTCACCGATGACTGAACTCATACTATGACCAAACTGTCTTAAATTTGTTGTCCACAGCTTCCCATCTTCTAAAATCAACTTTCAAAATTATGATAGTAAGCCTGAGGGGCTACCTTGGCCCCTCTATAATCTGGTTTTGCAGATAATAGGGATCATTTACTAAGGGCCCGCCGACCGTGATTCCGTCTGGTTTCTGTTTTGCGCCGAATTCCCCCGGGTTTGTGGTACAACGGCGCCGACTTGCACGCGACAGAAATCGGACAACCCGACGGATTCGGACAAACCGCGGAATTTAACGAAATTGTGTCGCAAGATCAAGCACTCACATGCACCATGAAGAAGAAGGTGAGCTCTGGCTGACCTCAGTGCGGAAGGAAGGAAAATTGGAATCACGAGCTTAGTGAATTGCGTCAGACCCGAATACTCGTCGGACAATGCACCGCAGGATCACGACAGGACTGGGTAAGTAAATCTGCCCCAATGTCTCACCCTCCCCCCTCTGCTCCATCGGCACTGAGATTACAGCAGAAAGTGCTCGCTGCAGGTGGACTATGGAAACGGGGGAAGGTGAGACAGTGTAACAGCCTGTAAAGCCAGATCACAGAAGGGCTAGGGTGACCCCCTCAGGAACATTAGCATCCCTTTCAAAGTTGGTTTTAGAAGGAAGGAGGAAATGGATAACACATTTATATATAAACCAGGGACACTTACTTATAGATCCAGCCACAGTGACTGTGATAATCTAATTATCTAGTAGCTGGATCTATGAGTAAGTGTCCCTAGTTTATCATGATGGATTTTGATAGTAGATTGCCTTTAAATTGTAAACCCCACTTTGAGCCGGCTTGTATTAATATATAGTGTAGCAGTGGTAACGCTCTACATATATACATCATAGAAAAAACACCTGAATAATAAGTAAAATACCATCAGAAGTTCTTGAATCTTCTGCCCCACTTCCTCAGCAATGCTGTAGTGTTTGGTCATTTTCTCCTTGTTTCGGAGGCCTTGAATGAAATAGTTTCTTCCATTTTTATTTGCAATTAAATAATTTTCACTTATCTTGTTCATTAAGTTTTGCATGGTTTCTACGTTGTGTTTGGCCTTAAGAATGCGGCAGTCCATATTATACACAAGTTCTCGGGTTTCTACTATGTAACCATCCAAATCTGGTGAGTACCATGTTAGGAGAGTGAGTGCTGGCTCTAGCTTCTCATAAACCTGCTGCAGCTCTTCTTGTATAAGTTCCTTTTCCACAGGTAAGATGGTCTTTAGAATCCTATTGAACCATTGACATATGAGGTCAAGGTTTCCGGAGTGCTAGTTAAAAAAAGGTCCCAAAATGAGTTAGATGAAAAACTACATAAATCACAAATTATTTACTTCAGGGGGATAGGGGGGTTATAAGCAAAGTGGCAATTTCTGGTGGGAGTGAAGCGGCATGCCAAAATGGGGAGGGGGTTCGGCAATGGGCAGGCGCACATGTTCCAGTTGCACATTATAGCAGTGATGACACATGTTCCAACAGAATTTGGTAAATCCATATACAGAATCCATACTTTTACCTAAGACTTTCAAGGTCAATATTGGGATCTTATTGTAGAAACGTTATGTATTATCTTTAATCAATATGTAAACTTTCTTGTGAACTTAATTACCATATATATACTCGAGTATAAGCTGACCCGAGTATAACCCGAGACCCGTATTTTTAACACAAAAATTGGACTTGAGTATAAGCCAAGGGTGGGAAATGCATTGGTCACAGCCCCCCCAGTATATAGCCAGCAAGACCCCTGTAGTATATAGCCTGCCAGCCCCATGTAGTGTATAGCCTGCCAGCCCCCTGTAGTGTATAGCCTGCCAGCCCCCTGTAGTGTATAGCCTGCCAGCCCCCTGTAGTGTATAGCCTGCCAGCCCCCTGTAGTGTATAGCCTGCCAGCACCCTATGGTGAATGGCCTGCCCGCCCCTGTAGTATATAGCCTGCCAGCCCCTTTAGTATATAGCCTGCCAGCCTCTCTAGTATATAGCCTGCCAGCCCCTGTAGTATATAGCCTGCCAGCCCCCTGAAATATATAGCCTGCCAGCCCCTGTAGTGTATAGCCTGCCACCCCCTGTAGTATATAGCCAGCCAGCCCCTGCCCCTCAGTATATAGCCTGCAGCACCTGTCCCCAATATAATGCCTGTAGGAAAAAAACAAACAGTGTACTCACCCTTCCGAAGCCCCCCTTCCCGACAGGTCCTCTTCTATACAGCGATGCTCGCACATAGTAGAATGTCAGCGAGCGGCTGACGTCACGATCCCAGTGATGGTCGGCACAGGGACACGGAGCCAATGGGGGAGCATCGCTGTATAGAAGAGGACCTGCTGGGGGGCGTCGTAAGGTGAGCACACTGTTTGTGTGTTTTCTTAACTCGAGTATAAGCCGAGGTGAGGTTTTTCAGCACATTTTTTGTGCTGAAAAACTTGGCTTATACTCGAGTATATGCAGTACATTTTTTAAGTGAGAAATTGAAATAAAATGGATAAAAGTATTATGTGCAAAATCACTTGTCAAAGTGATTTTATAGGCATATTGAGGGTTATTTATCATTACACCAGCTCTTTGTCTATTATTGGAGCTCCGCTGCATATCAGATTCATTAAAGTGGCTTTGGTCCTTTAATAAATGTTATTATGGTCTATTTTTTGTCTGGGATTCTTTTTCAAAAAGTCCCCAAAAATTCTCAAAATGCATAAAAAGTCCCAGCATATAGACCAGCAGGGACTGGAGTAACTATGAAAAAACCTCAATGCAACTATTTGAGGCCTTTTTTATGCCAAAAGAGCCCAGGAAAACCAACGACAAATAACCCCCATTGCCTGCAGTTTTTCTATGCAATTTTCTGGACATGGTCTGATCCACATGAAGCATACATAGCAAATGAAGGGTCAAAATTCAAAGAAAGGCAAACAAATATACAGTAGGTCATTTTTCCTGTGTGACAGCCTAGTGTAAAGAACAACAATTAAAAGACATTTTGCTATGGTACCTTTTGAAGCTGCTTCCTTTTCAAGTACAAATCTTTGGCCATTGTGGGGATATCTGAAAATTTCAGGAACTGAAGATATTTCACTTCTCGGAGAACAGCAGCTAACTAATGATGAAAAACAAAAAATACTAAATTTTTGCCATATTCTTTGTAAAATAAAATAGGCTAGTATGTTGTTTTCTCCAATAACCCTTTAACCCTTGACTGTGAAGGGGCTCTACCAGCACCTAAATTACCCGATAAGTAACCACAGCATTGTCTAGGGAGAATTCTAAGCTTCCTAGAATTACTTTTCAATTTCCCAATGATCTGCCCTTTTATAGCTATGTCTGTTGTTGAACATAGAATTATAGAAACAACAAGTGAAACATCAAATAATAAGCCTGTTTCAAGTGTTAAAATACCAAAAACTTAGATTTTTTTCTGTTCTTAATGCAAAGCAATTAAACAAAATTATGTGAAAAAGAAAAAAAGATGATTTCAGTTGACCCTTTCCTTGTAGCCACTAATTTGTGTGCTGGTGCACGGACAAACTGAGCCGGATCAGTGCATATTGAAGTGGAAAAAACGATGAATCGAGCAACCAGGCAAAAGTAGATGCGGAAGTTCGTAATAAAAAGTCAGACTATGACTAAGAACTAGAATTGGTTTGAAACGCGTGAGTTTTTTTCAATATGGTACCTGTTTTAAACCATTTTAAAGGATGAAATAAACTTCACTTTTTATTACGAACTTCTGCATCTACTTTTGCCTGGTTGCTGGATTCATCGTCTTTTCCACTTCAAAATTATGTGAATTAAGGATAGTATTTCATTTTGAATATCTAGACAACCTGGCCATTGTAAAGTATCTCTCTCTGTTTTATAAATACTATTATGAATACATGTAGAATAATAATAATGAACTAGGACTAAACTAGAACTCCTTAGGCTACATTAAAATTGTGTTTTTTGGATATGTTCTGCATTCACACCAGGAAAGCTCTGCACAGTTTATGTTGCATCCAGCAGGAAACTCCTGATGGAAAATGTACTAAGTTACACTACATCATCCTGCATCCTCCTGAGTGATGTATACGCTCATTGGAGGCCATAATAGCCTATGGTGGACGGATCCTACTGTATTGCATCCATCCTCGACCTATGCTGAGCGTACGACCCTGGAGATCTTCAGTGATGTAACTGTCCATGACAGTTACTTAACTGGGGAAATGCCCTGAACATCGGCAGAAGCCAATTACTGGCTGTTTACGATGCTCGCTCCTCCTCCCGCTTACAAGGGGAAGGGGTAGAATAGGATGACATGTATTAGCAAAATGACATTAAAGGGCTTCTCCAGTCTTATCAAGCTACACCCTATCCTCAGGATAGAGCTTAACTTGCTGATCCATGGGGGTCTCAGGGGAGAGGGGTCTCAGGGTTTCCATTCTCCATTCTCAGGGTCTCCATTGTATCCATGCTGCACTCCAGGTGACCGGTGGATAGGACCTAACTTGCTATGACAAGAGAACCCATTTAAAGGGCATCTATCACCAGGAGGAAGGACTGTATGCAAATAGGCCTGAGTCCAGATGTTAATGAAGCCTGGAGCCCCTCAGGCTTATTTGCATACAGTCTTTCATCCTGGTGGTAGATGTCCTTTAATCTCCATCACTTTGATAAATCTGTATTTATTGAGATAATAAGTGATCTGTTAATACTCTAAAACATCAGGTCCTATTTTAGCTAAAACTCTACTCCAATATAATCCAAAAAAGTAAAATATAAAGCTACCATTGGGTTGAAGTTAGTTTCATACAGCCCATCATCACCGCATTTTAGTATAGGTTGGTTCAAATGCGATTCACAGACGTCACATAGATTTTCGGACCAATTGTTGAATGTTTCCTTATCGTGGACATCTAAAAGTTCCATGAATTTATCATATTTTTCAAAAATTCTTGTGGCTTCATCGTTTTGGAGAGCCCTGTATAGTGGATATGTAAATACATTACATGATTCTGCAGAATACTGTAAAGCGCATATTTATACACATATTACGATACATACAGTGCTATATTCTTACTATATGTACGAGAATTCCAACATTTTTAAAAAAAAATTATTGAACATTGTACAAAATGAAATTCTATATTCAGAGGTGAGATAATAAACATCAATGATGTCACAGCACAGGGGAAAATATGGTAATATCATGTTACCTGGTAGGAAACACAGCAATGTCATAATACTGTAACACATAATACACTTGCATATTTCTGCACAACAATAACAGTCACAAAGAGGTCACAGCGAATGTATAATAAGCACTATGAAGTCATAAGACGGGGTGAAATCACAGTACAGTTATCATGGTCACAGTACACACACAAAGATATCGCAGTACAGGATAATTCACACAGTGATGTCACAGTACAGGGATAATACACACAGTGATGTCACAGTATAGGCATAATATACACAGTGATGTCACAGTACAGGGATAATGCACACAGTGATGTCACAGGACAGAGATAGTACACACAGTGCTGTCAATGTACAGGGATAATGCAGACATTGATGTCACAGTACATGGATAATACACAGTGATGTCACAGTACAGGGATAATACACACAGTGATGTCACAGTACAGAGATAATACACACGGTGATGTCACAGTAAATGTACTGTAACATCATAGGGCAGTGATGGCGAACCTTTTAGAGACCGAGTGCCCAAACTACAACCAAAGCCTACTTATTTATCGCAAAGTGCCAACACAGAAATTTAATTAATGGTTTATACTACCTGCTCTGTCACAGCTTTCATTAATATCAGCACCTGAGGACACCAATAAAGAAGAAATGAGGATGATCATTGTAGCTTCCCTCCAGGGTCCCATAAACAGGAAGAATTGTCAGGGCAGGAGCAAGAGCTACAATGATAATCCAGTTCTTCCCCCACACCTTCCCACTCCTCCAGTAGTCCCAGGTAGAGCTGTCACTTTAAAATAGCGCTGTGCACAGCAAGTCCTGGGCTGTCTGTAACTTCAGGAAGATACCTGGAGTCATCTCTGGTGATGGCCTGGGTGCCCACAGATTGGGCTCCGAGTGCCACCTCTGGCACCAGTGCCATAGGTTCGCCACCACTGTCATAGGGGATGTGATAACACACCATGGGAAGACTGCTAACTGTGATGACACAGAACAATATTTAAAGAAAAAATCTTTATTCTATCACGATTACGGCCATACTGCATTCATATAGATTTTTTTATGTTAGTCTTGTTTTACAGTGATGTCTCTCCGGAGACGTGCATAAATTATAATTCACAGGAACGCTGGCATGTCAAGTCGCAAAAAGATGTGCTCTGGGTTAGTGGAAAAGACACTGACAGGTAAGTATAGCTAACTTAATTCACTACTGCACAAGTGGTAGTTTTCCTTTAATTTTTGCAGGTTTTCCTACTTTTTTTACGGCATTCACCATAGGGGTTCAGAAACAATTTTATATTATTGCACAGGTGTTGTCGCGGAAGTAGCAATACCAAATTTGTAGTGTTTTTTTGTGTATTTTTAAGTATATATGTATTATAAGTTTTATTGCTTTTACATTGGATCGGGCATCATTCTTTTTTTATTGATTTTTTTTTTTTTGTACTTTTTTTTCTTTATTATTTGATCACTTGTTAAGTGTAATATACTACAATACTGATGTTTTGCAGTTTATTACAACTGTCAGCCTATGTATTCTGGATAGGCTACCAGGCACCAGCCCTGGGGTCCTTCATCGGCAATAATCAGGGAGCTGCATGGGGGAGGGGCAATCATACGGAATGCCCTTTTTAACGACGGGGTCATGAATAAACAGCTGGGATTGTGATTATTGTGATCCCATCAGTTACTGTGGGATCCCGGGCCGGGATCCCGGTGTGACCACCCTACGTCATACAGTGACATCAGGGTGTGGAAAGGGGTTAACAACCAGCCTCAACACACAGCATACTATCTAGATATATTTCTCTGCTTAGTGTAAATAACTGTCAGCACCCGTCCAGCAAATGCGCAACCACAACCAGGCTTGGCACTAGCTGTCACACTACGTAAGTGATGGCGAACTCACCCTGCGACGTCCCTGCGGGCTAAGGCCCTGCCTAAAGCAGATAAACCGCCCTGATAAGGGCGAACCCACTATCAGGAACCTAACTGACGGTCCCTGAGTGACCCTACAACAGGACAGGAGACACTTACTTCGTCTGGCAGCTGCTGGATGGTGGAGCGGACAGGTAATGGAAATACAGGTATAGACCAGTGTTCACACTGGCGCACAGAAACCAACACAAGACTGAACAGGTAACCGGAATGCAGGAATAGACCAGTGTTCACACTGGTGCAAAGAATACAAACACTGGACTGAGACAGGGACAAAACAATAGATATTTACAGGTCTACAGGCAGATAATCACAGGTCAGATCCAGTTACAGGTACAGGCAGGATATACACAGGTCAGGTCAAGATCAAGCAGATAATATACAGGTCAGGTACAGATACAGGCAGACAAGCAGAGACAGGTCAAGAACAAACGGGTAAAAACACAGGTCAGGTAAAAATCCAGATCAAGATCAAGCAAGTATACTCAGGTCAGACTCAAAATAACCAGCAAGGTAAGATGGGAATGGGCAGGTATATAAAGCCGATCCCGGACACGCCTCCAGCAGCACACTGGGGAAACTGTCCATCAGGCTAGTAACCCTTGCTGGGCAGGACAAAAATGCAAGGAGCAGGGTGTGGCTCAGTTAATCCAAACACAAGAATTAAGCCACAGTTCACACACAAATAAACGCCTCTTTTCCGCAAACTGCGGATAGAGCGACGTTCAGGCACGGACGTTACAATAACTTATAGTTATGAAAATATTCTAAAAGAAGCAAAGGGAAGCATAACAATGATGTCACTCCTACAGAACAATTGCCTTACTCATGATTAATGTGTTTGAAGGATGATCTGTGTTTTAGTAATCTCTCTCGTAATTCGTGAGACCACTTTATATTCCCCGAGATGAGAGGCATGTTTTTATGAAGCACGCTATTTCCACTTTCTCTCTAAAAAGAAAACAAATCAATAATGAGATATTAATAAATAATAAGTCATTATGGGTTATAATAAGACGAGCACCGTAGGGTAGCATAAAAGAGATTGTAATATATTGTATCATGACCTCATAATCTAGAAACAAACCTGATGGTAAATTAAAATCCCTTTAAAGGTAACCTGTTAGATGTTCCATTCACTGAACATCCAATAACTTCCAGATCCATTTAATCATGAATAGGGGGGGTTCTACCAAACAGGAATGCAGGCCCTAGCCGTACTCAGGAGGTACCTGAGGATTGACTTTATGGAAGTCCACTTCAGCAGATCTGAGTGCGGTACATAGAGGGCAGGGGAGTGGGGCAAGGCTCAGAGTAGCCCTATGCCAGCAGCATAATGATTCCTTCTAAGAAGAAACTCAGGGGCAATCCCAAAAGATATGTCGGAGAGCGCCCAAGGCAGAATCACGTCACCAACTGGTTGGAGAAGTTGAGGGGAACATTCTGTGTAGGCTGGAAGGAATATGGTATAAAATGGTTTGTACATGACCTCCTGAAATTTACTGTCCATGGATGATTTATGCAGGGTTTTGAAAAGTTGGGAGCATTGAGCAGCTGGTAAGGAAATGTCAAGGTCTCGCCCCTATCCCATCAGAAGCTTAAAATCTGTCCTAGGCGATGCTAGCAAAAGTTGGAACCGAAGCAATGACTGGAAGGGCCAGTTCTCGAGCAATCCAGCTCAAGCAAGGTATGGGTATAGTCGAATCAGCTAAGAGGGAGGATAAGAAGAGGGAGAGTTATAGTATAGTCCAGGAACCCAATAGGGGAGATAACCCGCCAACCGACAATTCTATAGACTGCAAGCTCTCACGAACAGGACCCTCGTTGCTATTGTTTCATATGACTATGTTATTACTCTGTAATGTCTTATTTTATTTTAGATGTTCCCCATAATCTGTAAAATGCTACTGAATCTGATGGCGCTATATAAATAAAAGATTATTATTATTATTCTCCGGTCAACATTTTCACCTGGTTTAATCCCGCTTTGTGTGTTTGGTGAACTTTCATATACATAGTATGGAACTGAATTTACTGCTAATCAATAGTGAGTGCCAGTTGCATGGACCTTGTTCTTCTCTGTGTTGTCTACAATCTTGACAAACTTGACTTAATTTGACTTGAATTAAGATCACTTACATTCCAAGTGTAGTTAGTATGTTTACTTCCACTGTACAGAAATCTGACCATGGTCACACAGGTGCACGGCTCGTTATATCACACAGCTCTGATTACTCTCTGTGATATAACAAGCCGTGCACCTGTTTGACCATGGTCAGATTTCTGTCCACTGGAAGTAAACATAGAAGCTTCCTACGGCAGGACAGGAAGCAGAGATCTAGAAAACCGTGAGGAATTGATAAAGAAAGTATGTTGGAAAATTGTATAACTTTTCATCATACAAACAATAACATTAATTTGCTGTAATGGGAATACCCCTGTAAAGTTAGGTATTAAACTCTAAGCCAGGGAAACCTATAGACACCCTTCAGCTGTCTGACTTGGGACCAGACTTTGGCACCAGATCTACAGACGAAAGGAAGGCTGCAACCTTTGTATACCAATAGAGGACAATGGCAGGAACCGCACTGAACCAGAAGTTAGCACAGTAAGTTAGCATAAAAATGTATGAACTCAAAGAATGGCTTTATGATATTTCATATATAAGCACATGAGTGTTAGGGGAATCTAAGCTAAACTTCTGTCCAAAAGCCTGGAGTTACACCCCTAAAAGTGGAATCAATAAACCCGACATCCAGGCATCTTGATTATCCAATGACTTACAATAAAAAATACGGTTGTCCAGATATAGACAGATCTTTACGTCTATGGGTCCCTTTGCACAAAATGTCACGTCCTAGACCACAGATTACATAAACCAAGGACATTTGGAATAGGAATGTAATACATACTTTTTCTTTTTGGCTGAGATACGTTTTCTTGCAATCATTGATTTCCATTTCGAACATTGTAAGAAGTTTTGCATAATTTGGGCAAAAGAGAGAATTTATCACTGGTCGCTCTAATAAGGCACCGAATATCTGCAACACCTGAAACATATGAAAATTTCAGTTCTATTTTCATTCATTTACAGCACATAAATTAAATGTTTTCAAATGTTTTAATAGCAAGCAATTTTCTAGTTCTTTTTTTTTTTTTAACAAAGTTGTTATAGGACCAAAACTCCATGCAAATAGTATTAGGAGTATGATTACGATAAACGATTAAGAATATGATCTGTCTGCCCCAGGAAGTTCACTTGATGTCTTTTTGTTGGTATATGTCCAACATCTTATTAAAAAATTAAAAAAAAAACGGACCAACTGTAAAATTAAAACAAAAGCAGACCAACTGTCCGGATATTTACTAAGGGTCCGCTGCCACATTTTCATTAGATTTTCTGACGTTTTCAGGGATTGCACGGCTGTGACAGATATTTAATAGGGGATTGTGTCGCACGCGATCAGATTTCGGCACAGCTGCGCTGGCTTTCATGCAACAGAATTCGGGGGGCATGCCGACGGACGATATGACTGATTCGCATTGAGCGCTGGATTTGACTTTCAAATTGTGTCACAAGACAATGCACTTACATGCACCAGGAAGATGAAGGTGAACTCTGTCGATCCTGAGCGGGGAAGCGACACATGCAGGATATCGGGCGCACGATCTTAGTGAATTGCAGCACAGTGCATGATCGTCAGAACAATGCACTTTTTGGGAACTCCTCCGGACGGGTAAATAAATGTGTCTCATAGTCTTATTATCCATTTAATAGATGGATATTGGCTATTTTAATAACCTTACGATATATTCATGTAATTTATTTGAAGGACAGGCTTTGAAACAATACCATGGATCTTATTTACCAGAACTGATGACCAGAACTCAGAAGGGTGTGTGGAATCTTTTAGACACTGTACGAGACTCACGATCCCTAGCATATAAGATCTTTCCTAATACAGAGGCCAAGAAGCAATTTGAAGTGTTATTCACACATCGGTTTAAATATATCAGCTGTAGCTGGATACTACTAAATTATCCATGGGACCAGCATCCATAGACAAATAACATCAGGGAGAATAAATGGTGACACAAGATGATGGGGTCTGGATTGTTTCCATATGATGCTTTCAGGGGGAATCGTGATGGAAGAGTCAGACATAAGTAAAAGAGTCTTATGTTAAGAAAAATATTTACCCCTAGAGTTCATAGAGAAATATAGATTCATGATAAATCATTACAGAACATACTAGAGCCCAGAGAGAACAAATGTATGATTGTGTATTGAGAGAAACAGCACAAAGACCCTTAAAGGAAATCTACCATTTGCTTTTGTGCGTTATGAAACAAACATACCTTGAGAATGCTGTAGCTACACTGATGCAGAAACATATCTTGTTTAATCCCTGATCCGAGTGGTGTTGCTGAAAAAACTATGTTAAAATGGTGATAATGAGGCTCTGTCACTCCTGTGGCTGTCCCGGCGCTTCTCCTCTTACCCTAATTATGCACTGCTCCAGCCATGTCCTGCCCAGCACAAGCCAAGACTGCGTCATCACTGTGTTGTCCCTGACAGGCAAAAGTAATCAATCGCTGCACCATCCCCCAGTTGTTGTGTATAAGTCATCCAGATCAGATTGATTAGTCTTGTCTGGATAGTTCAGGAAGAGCCGTGTGTAATGTGTTTATGCAGACACCCAGGTTTTCTATGGTCCTGAATTTTATAATTGTTTTTTGAGCAGAACCACTCGGATCAGGTATTAAACAAGATATGTTTCTGCATCAGAGTAGCTATAGCATTCTCAAGGTACATTTGGTTCACAATTCATAAAAACAAATAGTAGATTTTTTTATAAAGAGGCAATTCTGGTCATTACTCAATTAACAATTCCTCTCCAAAAAGACCTGGTAAGATATCTGAGCAATAAGTTAATCTAGTTCTGCAAGGGGGTCCACTTTAGTTTTGTCCATATTATCCATATTGTGTTTGACCTCTACTTGTGTTTTCTGACACCGGACCTATTCTCATTGCTACTTAATTGCTAAATGGACTCAGCTTACCCTGACCTTGGCCTATTAATAATAATAATAATTCTTTATTTATATAGCGCACACAGATTACACAGTGCTGCACAAAGCATGTCAAATTGGTCCCAGTCCCCAATGGGGATCACAATCTAAACAACCTAACAGTATGTTTTTGGAGTGTGGGAAGAAACCGGAGTACCCGGAGGAAACCTAAGCGAACACGGAGAAAACTCTTTGCAGATGTTGACCTGGGTGGGATTTGAACCCAGGACCCCAGCGCTGCAAGGCAGAAGTGCTACTCACTCACGCCACTGTGCCGCCCTATTCTTCACCATGCCTATGTCTAGCCATTGGGTTATACATGCCTTCTAGGCAACTCAAGGGCTTCCCTGCAGTGAAGACAACATGATATTCATGCCAAATCAAATCTATTTAGTGATACACTGCACCCCCTAAGATGCCCTTTCTTGTAAGGGTGACCACTGAGGCCACAGGAGTATCTGGAATATTGATGTTCATGTAGCTGAGCAATGTACAAGCAAAAGGTCAATGAAGTGCAAGTCTAATTTCCAGAAAGCTCGTAGCACAATTATAATTCTTCTGTTTTCTTATTCTTTCATCTCCGCAATCAGTCCTAACACATAAAGCCTTGAATGATATGCTAATCGACTCTAACATTGTAAAAAAAGAGGATTAATTTTCACAGTAATAACACTCCAAATATTTATTTTCATGTGCACAATGTGAAGGGGGCTCAGCCAGGCAAGATGGATCTGCCAAAGAGTAGGAACATTTTATCTTTTTTTTTTTTTTTTGAACAAACGTACTCAGTGGCTTTCAATGGAACATGAAACCAAGCACTTCACTCAGATGTGTGTCAGCTTTCATCAGAGCTCAATACAAGCGGTTTGACTCTTGTGTAGATAAGGTTTCAAGCACTTTCCAGAGAGCCTCTTTATCCAGTAAAAATGAAGACACATTATGGCTGTTATTAAACTATTGTGCCGGAGTAATATGCTGATAACGTGCAGTCAATGAGCAGCCAGCTATTTCACCACGCTTCTTCTGATTGCGTTTCCTTTGTAACAGGATGAGATGTTGCAGATTGCTGAAGGCTTTGAATGTGGGATGTAGGAGGTCACCGATCCTACAAGTACTTTGCACTAAACCGCTTGGTGACAATCTCTTTGTCAGCCAGCGTCCATCAAAACAAAATCATCTTCCAGAAATGTTTGTTCTGTTCCAGCAGACTTGGGTATGCAGCAATCATTTAGATGTTCAGATGTTCATTTTATGTCGGGCAGCTGGGGAACGTACTACAAAAACATTCTGGTTTTGATCTACCTTTAATATGGCGTGTGGACAAATGGAGCAGTTGGAAGGCGAAAAAAGGGCTCTCGTTAAAGAATTCAAGAAAAAGATTTTCAAAACTTTGTGTAAAACCGGCCCATGACATAAAATACGAGTCGTATCGGTCATGTAACCAAAGAGTAGGCTAATTTTGCTCTTTCTACTTGATGGCTTAGTTTACCATTTGGCCATGGCACTTTTGTCATTCAAGTTGTAAAAGAGTTCCCATATGTCTTAAATCACTGGTGGTGAACCTATGGCAAGGGGGTCATAGGTGGCTCTTAGACACAGGGGAAAATTTACTTACCCGGTCCTGTCATGATCCCCGATCCGGATGGTCCGACGAAGATGAAGTCCGTCGCGCTTCACGTACCACGTGCGCCCGGTTTCCTGCATCTGTCACTTCCCTGCTGAAGTCCGCCGGAGTTCACCTTCTTCTTCCCGGTGCTTGTAAGTGCCTGCCGTGCGACACAATTTGAATTTTAAATCCCGGCGTAGTCCGTATACGTCAGGTTGTCGGCCTCCCTCACGCCTCCCGATTTGTGTTGCAAGAAAGTCGGTGCGATTGCGCCAAAATCCGATTGCGTGCGCCAAAAAACCCTGTTAAATGTGGCGCAAATGGGAAATCATAGGGAAACCCGACAAAAATGTGGTCCACGGACCCTTAGTAAATGAGTCCCACAGAGTTCACCAGAGAGGACTCAAAGAATCTTCACGTAACTCAAGATATACTGCTCTCAGCAATATTTTAAAGCAACACATTCTTGACTGCTTGGGACTACATGAAGATTGAGAACATATGAAAATGAGCTGTTTATTATTGGACCTCCTGCTGGACTTACGTTTTTACCTGTACAGGGAAATTCTAGAGAGAAGCTTTAAAGATAGTCCAAAATTTCTTCTTTTAGTTGTATTGGTGTCCTCAAGAGGCTGATACAATGAAAGTTGTGGGAGAATAGGTAGCAATAACTTACTGCTTATATTGCTGAGTTGGCAGTTAGCAATAAATAAGTGGACATTCAGTCTCTAAAAGGTTTGCCATGACTGCCTTAAATGGTATTAGACTGCAGCTTCATGCTATATTGTGCATGCTTTAGGCAAAGAGAAACATTGTTTAGCCTATTTTTTTGCCGTAAATTTGCATGAGGATGCAAAGAGTCGACAATCACATTTCATGTCCAAGTATAGATCTCCCTATGAAAGCTCGGAAGTATCAACTGCTACAACTATATAAACTGCTACAAAAAACTTGTCAAGGC
The DNA here is from genome assembly GCA_019512145.1 of Engystomops pustulosus. Lineage (NCBI taxonomy): Eukaryota > Metazoa > Chordata > Amphibia > Anura > Leptodactylidae > Engystomops > Engystomops pustulosus. The sequence continues at coordinate 77,112,583 of CM033648.1, read as the reverse complement.
TGAGACTGTTACAGTTTTGCCTTTACCTTTATGAGCCCCCACAGGCTCCTGAGCCCTGACACAAGTGTCCCCCTGAGTTATGTCTTTCCATGTATTTTCTTTGTTTCTTTATATCCTGACGACTTCTAATGCTTTCTCCTCCAAAATCTCTTTTAACCCATTCTTCATTGTTTCCCATTTGTCCTTTTTTTTATTATTTTCTTGATTTTTTTTTTCTAATCCAAAGTTTGTTGAAGTACATCCAAGAAGGATGTTACTTCAGGAGGTGAGAAGAAAGTTTTGAGCTGGAGGATGTTATAAGGTTGATTACATAAGCCCAGCGCCGGTCTATAACTATTACCCGTTGGTGATGGTTTCTTTAAAATGCTCATAATTCTGTCAATTGACTGGCAGTGGAATTAGTGGGTGCTGACGCATAATTCTGCTGCGATTGCTGCATTTGAAAGACAATCATCTTTTCCATTTCGTTGCCGATGCCCCCGCACCAGGTAAAAGGTTAGTTACCTTTCTAAGACTGTACGTCTGATGGCGCATAAAGCATGGAGCCCCCAGTCTTCATTATAAACATGCCAAGCTCTGTGGTCATACCACCTGGACGGTCACTGTCCCGTCTACAATTTAATGATGATTTTAAAATGTCTCTGCTCCTCTTGCAGCTGAATTCTTACAGCGTCGCCAGTAAAACTGTTTTTCACACAGTGGGATGTTGTCCCTGGCAGCAATTTTCCCTGCTGTCATCCTTTTTATTTTCCTTATACTCCTCTTTTTACCCCTAGTGAGTACCTTTTATTATGTTGACATTGTTTTTTTCACTATGTCCTCTGCATCCTCTTTTTGGAGTTTTATAAAAACTATTCAACTCTTTACAATGTTTAGGCTAAGGGCAACAATCATATACTTTGTCCGACAAGAGAAAATGCTGAGGACTCTTAACATTGGATATACCTTTAACTCCGTGACTATAAGGTGATTATTAGGTGGCACTCAAGCATCTATAAAGCCATTTCTATCACCTTTGTGTAAACTCACCCAAACAAAAAGAGGAAATGGTACACAGATCTGTTTATGGATTACTTAATTTAAAAAAAATTATATAATATCTTAAAAGTGAATCAGATGATTGAATGTTACTTCTCTGTCAATTATTTAGCAAAAATGTATTTTACTTGGCTTCTGCTTTTAACCCCTTTACAACCAGGCCCTTTTTCTCATTTCCATTATTCACTCCCCACCTTCAAAAATCTATAACTTTTTCAAAGTAAAGATCCATGTGAGGGCTTGTTTACTGCATAACAAATGACACTACTTAGTGATGGTATTTAATATTCCATGCCGCGTACTCAAAAGCGAGAAAAAAAAATTCCAAATGTGAAATTGGTGAAAAAAACAAGAAGCCCACATTTCTGTGGGCCCCAAATAAAATGTCTTCTTTATTCTTTGGGTCTGTATGATCACGGGGATACCAAATTTATTTAGGTTTTATTGTGTTTTAATGGATTTAAAAAAAAATTAAAACCTCCTGTACAATAAAAATTCTTCATTTTGCCTTCTGGCACTAATAATTTTTCCATACTTGGGTGCATGGAGGTCTGTGACATGTCATTTTTAGTGAGATAAGATGCCATTTTCATTTCTGTCATTTTGAGGACTGTACAGCCTTTTGATCACTTTTGCCAAATTTTTTTTATATGTTGCTAAATGGCAAAGAAGTGGCGTTTTGGACTTTTGGGTGCTATTTTCTGTGATGAGGTTAAACGGATACATAATACCTAAAATGTTTATGATTTTATGGTTTCTTTTTATATGAGTTCTATGGAAGAGGGGGGTGAATTGAATTTTTAGGATTTTTCTTTTATTAAATAGTTTTTTTAAATTAATTAATTTTTTACCTTTTCTCAGGCCCCCTCTGTTGTCTGGTTGATCCTACCATGTACTGTCATACTACAGTATGGCAGTATATGGGGAATTTACTGAGCATCTATTACAAAGTGCCACTGGCACATTGTAACAAGTGATCAGAAACTATACAGCCTTGGGTCTTTCAATAGATCATCGTAGCTCCCCATTGACCACATGGGAAGTGATGTTCTAAGCCAAATTAAACATAAGGCAATGTCATAAGGACATGGATCATTGCAATGCAAAAGTACAATAAATGACCAACATATTTAGGTCTTTCTGTAACTAGGAGTTGTCTGTAAGTCAGGTAACTCCAGGAAGCCTGTATTTCCCAATGCATCTAGGTCACATTTTAATAGTACATGAGCCTCTGTATGTGCAGCTTTTAACTTACCTTAAATGCTGATTCAAGGCCATGAGATTCATCAAAAGCCAAATTCAAAATTCTGCTCAAGTGGTGGTCAAAGCCATTAATTTGCTCACGATATTTCATGTAATCAGTCAGAAAACCCTGAAAAATATAAGTAACATAGGTATATATTGGAATATGGGATAGATTTATGAAAACTTCCAATACATCCTTTGGGTTAGCCATACTTTCTTTTTTGGACCTTTGGTAATAGTATACTTTTTTTCAGTCCAATAATTGTTTGAAAAAATTAGTATTTAATTAAAGATGCTTACTTCATTTGCGTAATCCATTGGGTCATATTTACTCTCATGCAGCATTCGCCAAATTTCATTTGATTCCTCACTCATGATATGTACTTCTTCACTGAGAATTTTACCTCGGAATCCTCCAATCTCTATTTTCTCCAGTTTGAGGAAGTCAATGGCTGCTGTAAACAGTTCCTAGCACACAAGACATTAAAAATAAAAAAGAGACAAAAACTTCCACACAAAAACATTATCCCCTTCAACAATAGCTTCCTCACCCCTGTGGCTCTGTATGGTGCTCTGTGCTTCACAACACTACAGAGTTATTTAAACCTAAAAGCAAAATATAACCCATACGGCGTACCATATTACACAAGTTATGGGCCAACAGTATGAAATAGGAGGCATAGGTGCCCAATACAAAGAGAAAAATCTGCAAAACCAAATCATGTCTATGGAGGGCTTCCAATTCTACCCTGAAAGAAGATGTCCATGGGAAGAAGGATGCAATATACATTTATGAGAAAAATAATCATTCTGCTTAATGTATTATGATGCACGTTTTTCTAATTGGCATTATAACCTTTCTAAATTGATGGGTAGTAGAGTCCCTATGATCATGGCTGGTGTCTTTTCTCTTTGCATTGTGTAAACATACACCTAAATTCTCCAGATCAACAAACTGCCAAAACTTCTGCTTGTATAGAGGTGGTCACACTTACTAACGATCAATGAATCAGTGATATTTGATTGCTACTTATCCTCTTAACTCCTATGAAAAAAGTAAAAGTGTACCAAATGTTCCACACTTCAGTTTCTGCCCAGTTTTTGTTCAATTGATAAAGACATGATGGATTCTGTTGTATTTCATATTATCTGAGGTTGTATTTCCCTCATTGTCGGTCCCCCTTACAGAATACAGTTTTTCCTTTACTATGTCCTGATTTTGTAAAACCATAAAAATTCAAAGAGGGTGTACTTTCCTTTCGACGTGACTCTATTCTATATAGGTAAACTATAATGCCCTTTTATCAGACAGATAAAAGCATAGCTAGGGGGTATTCAATCGTATTGACCTAGACTTTATAAAATCAGCCTTCATTTGGACATTCGACCAATTCTACATAACTTACAGAGCCATGAAAATCAACCACACTTACAATAATTACAAAAAAATGTCCTGGTGCTCCATCATCTCCATCTGATGTCTCTGGCTTAATAGATGTGCTAAGCATCATTAGCACAGTTAGAAATGCCTCCATTTTCATAAATGAATATTCAATGGGTGTGAAAGCCTCTATATGAATATGCAGCAGATGCGCAATGTCAACCTGGGGTTTAGAGATAGCTTTCTGATAACCATGTTAATAACTAGGACCAGCTCAGGCAAGGGATTCAGAGAATATATTAGATGTATAACCGTCTGCAAAAACTCTAATGATTACTTACATGTATCACTGTACTGTTTTTAACATAATGGTAGTATCATTAGGATGTTGTATAATATTCCGAGGACTCCGAGGATACATTTTCAGTAAACGTAATTCCAAAAGTCGAGGAAATTCGTCATCGGGAAGTAGCGTAATTGAGATCTGTCCTTATTTACTAAATTCTAGAGCCAACAAATATGGCATTTCAGAAATGCTCTATTTTTGTCAATTGACATTTTTTTGTCAACCAGAACAAAGAAATTATTGACTTATTTACTACACTACATGTATATATACTCAGGGTTGACCACCATGTATATAATCTCTACAGACGTATATGTATGTATAACAATATAGTAGTCCACTGCTAATGGAAGATGTCACTTGAAAAAAGGCTTATTAAATAAGTTTTTATGTCTATATTTAATCAATAGGACTATATCCTGTAATTCTCATCTTGGCCACTAAGCTTAAACATGGACTATCACTTTTGAATTATGTAGGGGATTTCTGTGCAGGAGTCACCTCATTACATTTCATATCAGATAGCAATACAATAGAAGATAGCACCTCAATGATAACGCCATCATTACATCCGTTACTGACAATAGATGATGTCACAGCTTATCTCCCCCTCTCTGTACAATGACCTCTATATAAATAACACTGACCCATTATTACATCACTACTGACAATAGATGATGTCACATCTTAACTCCTCCCCTTCCTGTACAATGACCTCTATATAAATAACACTGACCCATCATTACATCACTACTGACAATAGATGATGTCACAGCTTATCTCCTCCCCCTCCCTGTACAATGACCTCTATATAGATAACACTGACCCATCATTACATCACAACTGACAATAGATGATGTCACAGCTTATCTCCTCCTCCTCCCTGTACAATGACTTCTATATAGATAACACTGACCCATCATTACATCACTACTGACAATAGATGATGTCACAGCTTATCTCCTCCCCTCCCTGTACAATGACCTCTAAATAAATAACACTGAAAGTGATACATTTTCATATACATATGTTTTTAATGTGTTAAAACAAACCTAGGCAACACATTCCCTTCAAATGGGTGTAAAATAGGTGTAAAAATATTGATGTCCAAGGCCATGTATTCATTTGATTCCCAGCCACAGTATTTAAAACAAAAGATGTGTCTTACCTCAATATGTTGTAACCGTTGCAGGACACCATCAAACCTGAAAAACGCGAGGCTGGATGGGAAGTCCCATACTTTTATCCTCTCAGACTTGGCAGAGCAGAGGGCCACTTTCTCGACATATAATGCATATGTTTTCTTGAAGCGTTTGAACATTTCAATGGCCATTTGGACTCTCTCCAAGCCTTCCTCTAGCTCCATTTTAAAGATCTCTTCCGGAATAAGAAAGTTCTCAGTCTTCAGGAAATTTGTATTGATATTTGTGAGTTAGGAGCAGAAAAGCAAAATGTTAATCAAAATTAAATTATTAGTTAAATTAGTATTTTATTCAGTCATTATATAATATAATAAATAAATCCAGAATTTTTTTTTCTCATTAGCTCCTCTATCTGATGAGATGGACAGTTCTCAGTATTTACTTCTATGCAAGTCTCCAAAAGCAGCTGCAACTGGACCACCACCAATCAAAACTTTTGACATGTCACTTATACATATTAGAAGCTAAAATATTACTATAGTTTCTGGACTATAAGGCACACTGGATTATAAGGCACACCTGATTGTAAGGATGAATGACCAGCAGGTGGCAGACCTGTGCACAGTTCCAGGCAGCTGTTGTCTGTAAGTACACAGATTGTGACATCAATCTATTGTCAGTAGTGGGAATATGAGGGTCAGTGTATCTTTATATGAGGTATTGTACAGGGAGGAGGAGATAAGCTGTGATCATCTATGTCAGTAGTGATGTAATGTGGTCAGTGTTATCTATATAGAGGTCATTGTACAGGGAGGGGAGGGGATAAGCTGTGACATCATCTATTGTCAGTAGTGATGTAATGAGGGATCAGTGTTATCTATATAGAGGTCATTGTACAGGGGGGGGGGAGATAGAGACTGTGACATCACTATTGTCGTAGTGATGTAATGATGGGTCAGTGATTCTAATATAGAGGTCATTGTACAGGGAGGGGGAGGAGATAAGTGTGACTCATCTATTGTCAGTAGAGGATGTATATGGGTCAGTGTTATCTATATAGAGTCATTGTACAGGGGAGGAGGAGATAAGCTGTGACATCATCTATTTGTCAGTAGTGATGTAATGATGGGTCAGTGTTATCATATAGATCTGTGTACAGGAGGGAGAGAAGATAAGCTGTGACATCATCTATTGTCAGTAGTGATGTAATGATGGGTCAGTGTTATCTATATTGAGGTTATTGACATGGGGAGGAGGAAAAGATGTGACATCATCATATTGTCAGTGTGATTGTAATGATGGGTCAGTGTTATCTATATAGAGGTCATTGTACAGGGAGGGGGAGGAGATAAGCTGTGACATCATCTATTGTCAGTAGTGATGTAATCGGGTCAGTGTATCTATATAAGGACATGTACCGGGAGGGGGAGGGATAAGCTGTGAATCATCTATTTGTCAGAGTATGATTAATGATGGGTCAGTGTTATCTATATAGAGGACATTGTACAGGGAGGGGGAGAGGATAAGCTGTGACATCATCTATTGTCAGTAGTGATGTAATGATGGGTCAGTGTTATCCATATAGAGGACATTGTACAGGGAGAGGAGAGAAGATAGTGTAATCATCTATTGTCAGTAGTGATGTAATGATGGGTCAGTGATCTATATAGAGGTCATTGTACGGGAGGGGAGGAGATAAGCTGTGAAATCCTCTATTGTCAGTAGTGATGTAATGATGGGTCAGTGTTTATTATAGAAGTCATTGTACAGGGAAGGATGTACAGGAGGAGGGAGGATAGCGTGACATCATCTATTGTCAGTAGTGATGTAATGATGGGTCAGTGTTATCTATATAGAGGTCATTGTACAGGGAGGGGGAGGAGATAAGCTGTGACATCATCTATTGTCAGTAGTGATGTACAATGTCCTCTATATAGATAACACTGACCCATCATTACATCACTACTGACAATAGATGATGTCACAGCTTATCCCCTCCCCCTCCCTGTACAATGACCTCTATATAGATAACACTGACCCATCATTACATCACTACTGACAATAGATGATGTCACAGCTTATCTCCCCCTCCCGTACAATGACCTCTATATAGATAACACTGACCCATCATTACATCACTACTGACAATAGATGATATTACAGCTTATCTCCTCTCCCTGTACAATGTCCTCTATATGGATAACACTGACCCATCATTACATCACTACTGACAATAGATGATGTCACAGCTTATCCCCTCCCCCTCCCTGTACAATGTCCTGTATATAGATAACACTGACCCATCATTACATCACTACTGACAATAGATGATGTCACAGCTTATCTCCTCCCCCTCCCTGTACAATGACCTCTATATAGATAACACTGACCCATCATTACATCACTACTGACAATAGATGATGTCACATCTTATTTCCTCCTCCTCCATGTACAATAACCTCTATATAGATAACACTGACCCATCATTACATCACTACTGACAATAGATGATGTCACAGCTTATCTTCTGCCCCTCCCTGTACAATGACATCTATATGGATAACACTGACCCATCATTACATCACTACTGACAATATATGATGTCACAGCTTATCTCCTCCTCCTCCCTGTACAATGACTTCTATATAGATAACACTGACCCATGATTACATCACTACTGACAATAGATGATGTCACAGCTTATCTCATCCCCCTCCCTGTACAATGACCTCTATATATAGATAACACTGACCCATCATTACATCACTACTGACAATAGATGATGTCACAGCTTATCTCCCCCCCCTCCCTGTACAATGACCTCTATATAGATAACACTGATCCATCATTACATCACTACTGACAATAGATGATGTCACAGCTTATCCCCTCCCCTCCCTGTACAATGACCTCTATATAGATAACACTGAACCATCATTACATCCCTACTGACAATAGATGTCACAGCTTATCTCCTCCTCCCTGTACAATGACCTCTATATATAGATAACACTGAACTCATCCATTACATCACTACTGACAATAGATGTCACAGCTTATCTCCTCCCCCCTCCCTGTACAATGACCTCTATATAGATAACACTGACCCATCATTACGTCACTACTGACAATAGATGATGTCACAGCTTATCTCCTCCTCCTCCCTGTACAATGACCTCTATATAGATAACACTGACCCATCATTACATCACTACTGACAATAGATGATGTTACAGCTTATCTCCTCCCCCTGTACAATGTCCTCTATATAGATAACAGTGACCCATCATTACATCACTACTGACAATAGATGATGTCACAGCTTA
>CM033648.1:77045242-77103380 GCA_019512145.1 Engystomops pustulosus | reverse complement strand
GACAATAGATGATGTCACAGCTTATCTCCTCCCCTCCCTGTACAATGCCCTCTATATAGATAACACTGACCCATCATTACATCACTACTGACAATAGATGATGTCACAGCTTATCTCCCCCTCCATGTCCAATGACCTCTATATAGATAACACTGACCCATCATTACATCACTACAGACAATAGATGATGTCACAGCTTATCTCCTCCCCCTCCCTGTACAATGACCTCTATATAGATAACACTGACCCATCATTACATCGCTGCTGACAATAGATGATGTCACAGCTTATCTCCTCCTCCTCCCTGTACAATGACTTCTATATAGATAACACTGACCCATCATTACATCACAACTGACAATAGATGATGTCACAGCTTATCTCCTCTCCCTCCCTGTACAATGACTTCTATATAGATAACACTGACCCATCATTACATCACTACTGAAAAACCTTTACAGTAACTCTTTAAGCATTGTACATTTTCCGGACTCATGTGCCAGATTTATGTCTCTGTATTTTGCACAAGATTGGGACCCGATCCGTGCACCTATATTTGAAAGATGTTCTGGCAAACTCCCTAGGAAATACAGAGACGGTAGGACCGCCCACTGGACTCTCAGTGACTTTCAAGCAGAGATATACATGAAAAACATTTAAGTTATCCTGATTTTATTCCCACAAAACCGTATATTATAGCTGTTTTAAACATGCCCCTGGCAGATCAGATTGCAACTCCAACGCGAAAACGTTCACTTGAAAAAATGTTACGCTTTTTCCAAAAAAAGCTTGAAAAACCCGTTTAACAGAAAAACCGATAAAACATTTCGGCAAAGTAGTTCAATAATGAATTAGAGGGATCTTCCCTTTGAGGCTATCCTCCTCATCTCATACGTTATTTATAGCTCAGTATGTGAAAATGAAGACAAAGCCACAAGAGAACTGTTACAGTTTCACTTCATCGCTGCAGGAAGTTAGAAAGGATCATATCTATTAGGAGCCGCTGACCTATCAGCTTACAGGACCGGCTGTGACCGCACCAAGAATACGGCTCCCAGCGTCGCCATCTTTGCACGTCCATACAGAAGTGACACGATTTTTTTCATCTCTCCATTCCGCTTTATTTCTGACTCACTCCATGACCACTCATTTGTTGCTCATTACAGCATTTTCACCATCTGGACATGTTTTCTATTTTTGTATCGTATTAAAAAAAAAAAAAAATCTGCTTTCCTTGCAAAAGCTTTTATGGCTTTATCGAATATGAAAAATGTAACGTAGGACTATTTTTACAAGCGTGCAGAGATATTAGAATGCACAAGCAATTAGACTGTCTGGAATGTATGCACAAATTCATGGGAGTTGAGTCATGGGTCTCCCCAGTTGGCCTCACATGGGATAGAACTGAAGTCATTAAAAAGATTTTTTTTTTTCTTACATGTGATCTCAGGATTTTGGATTTTTAGCATCCCACTGTTCCTTAGACATTGTGAATATTTTCTCTATGACTTATATTGAATAGGTTACAGTGATCAACCTTAGGCTACACCCAACATCACTGTTTAAAGGGAACCTGTCACCAGGACTTAATGACTTAATGACAGGTCCCACTCACTTTTAAAAGTTGATAAAATATAGATAACACTGACCCATCATTACATCACAACTGACAATAGATGATGTCACAGCTTATCTCCTCCTCCTCCCTGTACAATGACTTCTATATAGATAACACTGACCCATCATTACATCACTACTGACAATAGATGATGTCACAGCTTATCTCCTCCCCTCCCTGTACAATGACCTCTAAATAAATAACACTGAAAGTGATACATTTTCATATACATATGTTTTTAATGTGTTAAAACAAACCTAGGCAACACATTCCCTTCAAATGGGTGTAAAATAGGTGTAAAAATATTGATGTCCAAGGCCATGTATTCATTTGATTCCCAGCCACAGTATTTAAAACAAAAGATGTGTCTTACCTCAATATGTTGTAACCGTTGCAGGACACCATCAAACCTGAAAAACGCGAGGCTGGATGGGAAGTCCCATACTTTTATCCTCTCAGACTTGGCAGAGCAGAGGGCCACTTTCTCGACATATAATGCATATGTTTTCTTGAAGCGTTTGAACATTTCAATGGCCATTTGGACTCTCTCCAAGCCTTCTTCTAGCTCCATTTTAAAGATCTCTTCCGGAATAAGAAAGTTCTCAGTCTTCAGGAAATTTGTATTGATATTTGTGAGTTAGGAGCAGAAAAGCAAAATGTTAATCAAAATTAAATTATTAGTTAAATTTGTATTTTATTCAGTCATTATATAATATAATAAATAAATCCAGATTTTTTTTTTCTCATTAGCTCCTCTATCTGATGAGATGGACAGTTCTCAGTATTTACTTCTATGCAAGTCTCCAAAAGCAGCTGCAACTGGACCACCACCAATCAAAACTTTTGACATGTCACTTACACATATTAGAAGCTAAAATATTACTATATTTTCTGGACTATAAGGCACACTGGATTATAAGGCACACCTGATTGTAAGGATGAATGACCAGCAGGTGGCAGACCTGTGCACAGTTCCAGGCAGTCTGTAAGTACGGTTCATATATAAGGCGCACTGGACTATAAGGTGCACCTTTGATTTCTGAGAAAATCAAAGGATTTTTTGATCCTTATTTGATCCTTATAGTCCGAAAAATACAGTAGATACCGTTTAACGGTTTCCGGACCATCAACTGTAGATTGGTGACAGGTGGTCCAGGTTGCTAAAGCCTTTGCCATTGCAAATTTATATTGTGGGTTTTACTACGCAGGTCTGCATCCCGGTGATCACATGACTGAACATGTGATCTCTGAGATGAAAGGCTGCTGCTAGGTCTGGGTGTAGACCCAGTACAACCCAAATAATGAGAATAATCAATATAAAAGTACAGTTTTCACCTGTAAGTAGGGCTGCACAGCAACCCACGTTAAAGTGGGAAAGTTATATGTAAAAAAAAAATTGCTGGAAAAATAAAGTTCCCTTTTTGAGAGATAAAAAGTAAAAATAACAAATAAAGTAAAAGCAAAAAATATATACATAAAAAATCTCAAAATATAAAATAAATATAAAAAAATCTCAAAAGTGTATTTGCCCCTCCAGTTACTAACATTACCCTATATGACATCCACCCAGTTACCCTAAAAAACACTATAATAATGACTGTCTTAGGGTAACACTTTGTTACAACAAGTAAATATACAGGCAGTCCCCAGGTTACGTACAAGATAGGGTCCGGAGGTTTGTTCTTAAGTTGAATTTGTATGTAAGTTGAAACTATATATTTTATAATTGTAGATCCAGACAAAAAATTTTTTGGCCCCAATGACAATTGGAGTTTAAACATTTTTTGCTGTAATGGGACCAAGGATTATCAATAAAGCTTCATTACAGACACCTTACAGCTGATTATTGCAATCTGGGACTATAGTAAAGCATTCGGAGAGCTTCACCAGAGGTCAGAGGGGTCCGTCTGTAACTATGGGTTGTCTGTAAGTCGGGTGTCCTTAAGTAGGGGACCGCCTGTATACACCACACATATATATATATATATATATATATTATATATATAATATATAATGTACATTTTCTAAAGTATGATATATAAAACATATATTTTTACTGTTTTGTAATCTTTTAAGCCTAATATTTTGTTTCAAAGTAAAAATGTATTCCAAAAATGTCATTAAAAAAATGCTGAAATATCTCGTTGCTAGCCCAAAATACTAAAACATTTAGAGCAATTAAAAGAATAATTGGGCCCTGGGCAATTTCCCACTTTGCCTACCCATAGCGCCGGCCCTGCCTAAACTCTATATTACAAGCTATGGAGACTAAAAAGGGATTGGAAGGACCTGAAGAGACAGATGTATGTAAATTCTATACTACCTGCTGTGTATACCGTGAATACAATATATATAATAGCAGGTTAAGAATCATTTAAATAACTGCAAAAGTGTAACAAGAATAGTGATTGCATCTATGCCTTATAATCTGGCGGGTCAGTCCATTATGAACTATATACTTAGTCTTTAATTTTAACTAATTTCTCTGGATTTTCATGATGTTATATAATGTATGTTAGAATAAAATATGTGTCCTTCATCATTTACCATATATACTCGAGTATAAGCCTAGTTTTTCAGCACAGAAAAATGTGCTGAAAACCCAAAATCGGCTTATACTCAGGTAAATAATATATAGGTTTTACCAGGTTTTTGTAGTAAAATTAGGGGCCCCGGCTTATACTTGGGTCGGTTAATACTCGAGTATATACAGTATATTGTTTTGTCTTATGCTTATTATTACATAGATCACTGGTTCCTTACCCGATCAATAAGCAGATTGCAGAATTCCTGCAGAAGAACAATAACGCGCTGAGGACTGCAGTAGTGGTGGCAAGTGGTCCATATTAAAAAAATTGTATGAAGAAGAGGCCTGAAGAAGTCTTCTATGTCTGGGAAGTTCGATTCCTCCAAATGTGCGATGTAGAATTTTAAAGGTCGTAAATACATTTCGATTTCTTGAGCTTCAGAAAGTGCTAAATGAAAATGACATATCATGTCAGCGATATATATATTCTGAAAATAAAATGCCCATGTACTATTTAAAGACTGTGTCCACCTTCAGCTTATTTCGGCTTATTTACTACTTTTTGGGAATTGCATCGGGGATTGTGTCACACGCAATCTGATTTGGCGCATTGGCGCCAGCTTTCCTGCGACAGAAATCAGGAGGGGGATCGGATTAGGACTAAGCACGGATTAAAATTTGTGTCACAGCCAATGCACTTACATACACCGAGAAGAAGATGGTGAACTCCGGCGGACCTGATCAGGGAAGCGACACAAGCAGGAAATCGGACGCACAATCGTCTTGAATCGCGGCAGATGCACATTCCTGCAGATATTCCGGAACGGGGATTGTGCCGGACCTGGTAACTAAACGTGCCCCATTAGGTCCCTTAAATTGTGTTGCTCCAGGAGTGAATTGAAGAATTTTTTTTTAATGACATTTTTGGAGCCTCAATCAAAGTTATGTTTAGGGAGTCTCTTTATTGCATATCTCTGATTATCAAAGCATTAAATTATATTGGCATCACGTGTATGTCCACACTGTCCAAACTGCGCTCCACAACACATATGAAATGCCAAATACAAATTGTTTTTTTTAACCTGCTTTTTAACCTACATAGATTAAGACACGATCATTGGAGCTTGACTAGAAGCTAATATTTAGATTATACTCCTTGTGGCCAAAAGAAGGCAAGATAGCAACACACTGGGGCACATTTACTTATCCGGTCCTGCAGAGTTCACAAAGTGCGGAGTGTCTGACGATCATGCAATCTGCTGTGATTAACTAAGATCGTGCGCCCGATATCCTGCATGTGTTGCTTCCCCACTCAGGTCCACTGGAGTTCACCTTCTTCTTCCTGGTGTATGTAAGTGCAGTGTCTTGCTGACACAATTTGAATCTTAAAACCCGCGATCAGTCTGAATCAGTTGGATCTTCCAATGGCCCACCCCTCGATTTCTGTCACATGAAAGCCAGCGCAGCCACACCACAATCTTATCGCGTGCGACACAATCCCAGCACAATAGCCCTGCTAAATACCTGTCTTAACTGCACAAATTCCGAAAACCGTGAACAGTCTGACGAAAGTGCGATCCGCGACCCTTAGTAAATAAGCCCCTATATACAGAGATTTTGATACTGAGGAGTCTGGAATATTTTTTAGCATGACAGCATTAAACTGTATTGGCAATCTATGGATGCCAATACAAATTTCCAGTGTCCACACTGCGCCCCACAGCACACATGAAATTCCAAATACATATATTCCAGCTTTAACACTAGACACAGAGCACAGATTTGTTTTTTTCCAGTCTGCTACATAGATTGAAACACTAAATGCTCAGATTTTAAAACTGAGGAGGTTTTATAGCTCTGCTAACTGCTGCCACTCTTTGCTCTCTGGGGTTGGGACTGTCACTTCCTGGAGACTGTTAGGATGACCTAATAGGATACATCACCAGATCATTGTTGCTGAATGGCCTGAAATGCTACTGCAACATAACCCCCATTTATTAATCATTTATTTAGGTATTCTCATAGACAATATCATACAATACCAGAAATTTATACCATTTATGATCATAATAATTCTGTTGATTCTGTAGTATTGAAATGAGGGGTCAACAAAACAATCCACAATTCAGAAGCCAGACATATAAATGTATAGAAAAGGAAATGTTAGTATAATTTGTAGCCCATGCAAGTACCTACCTTCATCCACATTAGACATCAGTTCCATGAATCCAGAGTGATAACTACTTCTCATTCTACTCAGTGTGTCAATTACTTTTTGGAATTCCGGGGTTTGCAGCTACAGATAATACATGAATATGTAAATTTATGATATTTCCTATTAAATTGTTGAATTGCTAAATCAGGTGTGAAAAACAAAAAATATAGTTCTGTGAGGGTTATATGGCGTAGTTTATACAGGTATAACCCACATTTAAGACCCTCAGCTACCAGTCCTTCTGAATACAGAAACGGATAAGGGTGTATTCACACAAACGAATGCAGGACATATATTCAGCCGGCCGGATATACGTCCACCGAAGACGGCTATGGCGCCCGTTCTCTGTTCAGTGAGCACAACATTTGCTTACCACACCGTGCCATGGCCGCAAAAAAGATAGAGAATGCTCTATGTTTGGCTGTATAAGCGGCCGAGCAACATTATTTTTATAGAGAGGGAAGGGGTGAGCAACACTCACCTCCTCTCCAGCGCACCTGACGTAGCCTGGCTGGCATACGCCCATGTAAATACACCCTAAGGCTACATTCACACGATGCATGCCCGCCGTACCGTAGTACGGCGGGCATACATCGGCGCTGCAGAGAGGAGCAGGGGATGAGCGCTGCTCACCCCCGCCCCTCTCCATAGGAAGATACAGCGCACGTCGCCGTTTCACTGGAAAAGATAGGACATTACCTATCTTTTCCCAGGCTACGGAGCGGTACGGTGCCGCATGGCCGTACAGGGCCGTGAGCCCATAGAAGTGTATGGGGGACGTATATCGGCCGTATATACGTTCCCCATACATGTGTGTGAATGTAGCCTTAGACTGTTTAGATTTATAGTACACTACTACATATGGTACATATTACCTGACAACGAACACTGATCAAATTTTCTTTTCGCTTTGTCCAAAATTCCAGTTCAGCAGACGGTCCAGGGTGTTCACCCTGTAGTATCTTCTGAGCAGAATCTCTGTTGAGGATATCAGTCATCTGGTGGGTCCACTGGATTATCATAGTCTCTACATAGTGCAGAGAAATCCTCTCATTGCGGCTAATGCTGAAGAAGATTCAAAGACTGCTTACTAAGGATATGGACATTGTGCCTAAAAATAAATTTTATTAACTTGATAAACTTAAATTTGATTTCTCATGGAAATGACACATTTTTATGTGTTCTACCCATCTTTACAAAGAAGCCAGCAAGACTCCTTTCACTGCCGAAGCCCTCTTTGATTGAGGGAGGCACATCTACCTTGGTCTTGCTACCTCATACATTGGTCATTCCAAGTTTTGGGAAACTATGGAATGCACTGAAGGATCCTAGGATTACCATATGCCCTAACAGATCATATGGACACAAGCTGCTTTAATGAGACCACCCCTTTAATGCAAGTGATATGCGATGGGAGGAGATGAATGGACTCGAAGTGTAGGTTCAGGTTCGGCATTTAGATGCATTCCAACACAAGCTGCACTTATTGCCGGATTGGTTGCCAAGCAGCCAATACGGCAAATGAACACTCCACCTGGTGTTTTCTTGGTCAATCATAGCCATGGCTGTTCAGGGCATTAATCTGCCAGGCAGTCATTACGGCAATATGTCCGAGTCGGGAGGAGCATACCTGAACGCCAAACTTAAACCTTTGTTTAAAGGTTTAAAGAAACCCCTTTGTTTCTGCTCATCTCTAGCTATGGGATATTTAGAAAGAACTGACCCAATATGCATTGTGATTGGATGGCAAAAAGTTGCAACAGTGGGGAATTATATGGCCTAAAGGGGAAATAACATGAGGATACTGTATATAAGCTCTGTATAGTCGCCTATGTCATCGGTACCTCACAGTAAGATCATATTGTCACACATCAACATAATTTTTTTTCAAACGTAAATTTTTATTATATAATTTTTAAAAAACATAGCGGGTTATTTATCATGACTGTCTCCTTGCAATAGTTCTATGTTTGCCTTTGGCCTTTTAATAAATATCTCTGCTGTGTCTGGGTTTTTTACATTTTAAATAATCACTAAATAATCGTGACATGAGGGGAGTACAATTCTTTTGGGGTTTTAAAAAAAAATCTAGCTTTACATGGAGTTGCATTATCAGTGCTTCTATATTTGAGCCACAATTTCTGATTGGTAGGAAAAGGCCCTTGTGATTTTTTGTGCCAAAAGGGTTTTTTGCCATTTTTTAATGCCAAAAAGTAAAAAAAAAAAAACTATGATAGATCTCGCCCATATACATTAAAGACATAGACAATACAATAAGTAAGGAGAACAAATCATAAATAATAGGAAAAAATAATATGCAAAATAATCTCCCATTAGCTAAAATAGGAAATAATAAAATATACACCGCCAACAAACATATGCCTTAAGCGGTAACCCCAGGGATGGTAGGTGCGAGGTCCAAATGTATATGAATCCAATGAACCAACATCTGTAGCTGCTCCAATTATTTTTGTCCTAAATGCAAAGAAACGCTCATAAGTGCAGCGGGTTTCCAACAGTGACTTCAACATACAAAAAGTTGGAGGTGAGGTTGATTTCCAATGTTTAGCTATCAAAAGTTTATTTGTCAATAATTTATGGCAACTCAACCTTCCCATGGATAATACTGTCAGGATAAGATTAAGAAAATCTAGAATACCTATGCGTAAGGACAGGAGGCATGTGATATCCTTCCAATTGGAAGCCAAAGAAGAGCAACTCCAAAAAGAAGGTAACATCAGAATTCCCACCTGCCAACAACTACTCCAGCATATTAGAATACATACATGGTAAGTATGTATCTCAACTGTTTAGATTTAGAAGACCAGGAACATGACTTTTCCCAATTATCCTATGGTATCTCACCCCCCTAAATATTTCTGCCAGTTCATGATATGAACCTGTTTTGGAGATGATCCCCCATCAACAGCAAGCAATACAGTTTTTCTTTTTGTAGGGAATAACACTAGACTAGGCTTACACGGTAACTCATTAACCAATGGGTAATATGAACCAATGTCAAAGTTTAGAAAGAAACATGTATATCTATAGATATTCCAAACAGTCATGTTGTACTATGTGATACCAAGTCATAAATACCTGAAGGGAAGAATGAGGTCATTCAAAATGAAATCGTTTTGTGAAACAATCCCCTAATTTTTACATTTGTGTTTGCATCATCCTCTGTCCATACGGTACAGCTGAGGATACGCGGATATGTATCCTGGCAGCCTTGATTGATTTCCACCACACCCATCTGCCTCCTGCAAACTCTGCTCTGGATCATCAACAGTTAATCTGCTGTGATTAACAGAATCTCTTTCCACTCTCATTGCAGCCCTGCCTGATGTCAGAGCTCTGACATCTCATATCAGGTTTTGTGGACTAGTGCTCTTTGCCTGCTATAATCTTGTACTTGGATAGCTGTATTTATTCTTTTATCTGCTTTCTGGTATCATTGACTCTTTGCATGTATCTATGACTATCCATTTCCCTTACAATTTTGTACTGCATTGTCCTCCTGGTTCTGACTTGTATTTGGTATTTTGTTTGTATTGTCTTGTCTTTGTCTCTGTGTTTGCACTTTGGTGCAGTGAGGGAATGTCAGGCAATTAGGCAGGGACAGCTCCGAAGGGGTTTAGTCTAAGGAACCACTGTCTTTGTCTGTCAGTTTCCAGACCCTGCATAACACTAATATTGTCCAGCCTTATTATCTACTGCATTGGCACTGCACCAAAGGGCTAACGTTTGTCCGTGGCCATGGATGGCACAAAAGTATGCCAAGCTTACAACACTATACCCACATTACCATATAATAAATGGAGTTCACAGCTTGGTAGAAGATCTGTGCCAGTTAGAAAATGTGAAAGGTGGAAATACTCTTAAACTAAAGAATCATTTAAAGACAAATAACAGAACAAAAAACGTAAACTTACATATTGATGTTATCGCCCTCAGGGTATGTGGGGAGCGTTAGGAAGGTTCTTCCAGATATAAGTCCTTGCAAGTTTAGGATTTTACAGTTCAGCTTCTCAATGTGGCTTTTTAGATCTTGTAGGTAATCCTTCGGCCAGTCTTTATATACCAGTGGATTGGAAAGAATTGCTAGTAACACCTGAACAACGTAGATCGAAGGAAGACACAAGATTAAGAAAAAATATCTGTAAATCTTCTTTTTCAATGATAATTTATTGGTCACTTATCTTCACTAAATTTCATGTTCCACAGTTAGCAAACTTGTAAGGGAACATTCACAGAAAATCACTAATAATATAAAATTATTCATAAAATCCAGCCTCGCTCAAGAAAAATTTCCTTTTTTTTGTGGATGAAACAATTGATTGCAATCTGTATACATAGAATGATCTCAGGCTTGGTTAATAGCTACCTGGTAACAATGGAGTGATTGATCCAGGATTGTGCCATAATCCTATAATCTGTCAGTGAATTCTGAAGCATCTATGCACAGTGGGACGAGCGCGGCATTGATGGACATCAAACCGGGATAATGATTCCTCTTAAAATTATTTTTGCACATGTTAAAATGTTCTCTGGAAATGTATAACATAGCTGCAATTTACAAATATACTCCTACTCGGATTTAGGGTGTAGGAGACCATGGCTGTAGGAAAAGGTAGCATGGTTGATATATGACTTTATTACTCATAATTATGCAATATTTCTATATGACTGAGGCTTAATGGACTGAATTTAATAACATTTTGGAAAATTAATGCAAATGTAATTGTAACATTGTAAAAAAAACACATAGAAGATTGTCTAGGAACCCCTTGTAGTCCAGACGTACCTCGCTTATGAGAGCAGAGACTTGTTCCAGAACTAAAGATGATACTTCACTGATGACAATCTCATTTTTAAAATCACTTGCTATAATTTTCTTTGGCGTTTTCTTCAGCAAGCAAAAAACCTTTGTCTTCCATGTGACTGATAGCTGCGTGGCAATAAACAAATTAATTATAACAAACATCTTGTACCAAAATTACAGTATTACGACTTTTTCAGCAAAAGTCCATGAAGGTAGAAGTCAAAGTTTCCGAAATTCAAAAGTCAAAATTTTCAAAAATTTGGAAAATTTTGTCACATTTTTCTGGCATAATATAATATTTCATGTGAATTAACAGCAGATTTCACAGGCACAAGGCACATTTACTGGTCCATTAAACTCTACTGAGGCTGACAGAGTCAGCCAAGTACACCACAACGTCTCCAGAAGTACCAACAGAAATGTTTCTGTTTTGGTGGCAGACAAGTTGTGGTGGTAACTTGTGAAAGGATTTTTGGTGACTTGGTTTCTTGCCCCCACTATACTAGGATCCCTAGATAAGGTTATTAGTTGAATGGTTGAGATGTAACCCCCAGCACTTCCACTGATGAGTTGTTATATACTATGGAAGAACACATCTCTTTTTGGCTGTGCTTCGAGGGGCGAGTATATATTTGAACTAGGCATTCATTTTTCTTTACAAATCTCTTAAACTAGTAGTCAGCATTAGGGTTGGTAGTATTGAGGTTAAAGAGGAACTTTCACCACCTCATGCATTTGGAGATGAACATAGGACACACTTCTGTAGGGACTGCTACATAAAATTCAGGGGAATTTTCTTTCTATCTCCCACGATTGCAGAGATAACAATCTCAATATCTGGCCAATATAATCCTCCCTGCTGTCAGAGATGAGGTGCTAAGAGAGTGTTATAATAATCTTCCCTGACACATAAAAAAAATAATCATAGCACACGCCCCCTCCTCTGCTCCAGCACCTCCTCTCTGATAGTGGAGAGGATTACAACAGTCAGATACTGGGATCAATATGTCTGCAACTGTGGAAGCTAAAAAAAAATCTGAGTTAATTTGTTAAGAGCCCCTACAGAATTGTTTGGTTATCTCCACGAGGGTAAGGTGGGGAAAGATCTTCTTTAAAGTACATAGTTTAAAGACCTACATTATTATATCATTTTAAAGTAGAAAAATAGACCACATGGTCCATCTAG
Source organism: Engystomops pustulosus (assembly GCA_019512145.1). NCBI lineage: Eukaryota > Metazoa > Chordata > Amphibia > Anura > Leptodactylidae > Engystomops > Engystomops pustulosus. The sequence continues at coordinate 77,091,009 of CM033648.1, read as the reverse complement.
CCTGGCCTGTCTAGCAACATATGCTGGAAGTAGATATTATTCTTCCATTTAAGTACCGGTGGTCCCCAACTTGAGAACACCTGAGTTACAGACAACCTCTAGTTACAAACAAACCTCTCCGGCCACTGTGACCTCTCTGGATGCTGATATTTTACTGATGCTAAGCCCCTATGCTTCCATGGTCAACATATGATTTATGAACGGTTTCTGTAATGAAGCTTTGGTGTTCATTTTTGTTCCCTTTGAGCCCTGTTATGGGGCTAAAAAAAAAGTTGCACTTACAAAATATTCCAGTTCCGATGTACATACAAATTCAGTTTAAGAACAAACCTACAGAATCTTGTACGTTGCCTTGATTACCTGACCCAAGATCCTTCACTCAACTTTAATCCGATGATCCTAATATAACGGGATCCACTCACCAGCTGGTCAGTAGCATGCAATGTACCACCAGGCCCAGTGAATAACAACATTTTCCTCTGCTCCGCAGACTCCAGGAAGGTCAGCAGCAGCCATTGGTTGTCCTCCGACGATACAAACCGATTCCACTTCTCAGCTTTCAGCTTGAGAGACTTGAAGGCAAGTTCTTTAATGATATCGATGCGCTCATCCCCTACCAGGATGCTAAGTGGTGACTCAGTTTGTTGGACACCAGAGGGGTCTGGGCCATGTTCACTCCCCGGACTGGAAGAGAAGGATAGAATCAGACTGATACTTGTTGTATGTCACGGAAATGAATGCCATTAAAGCCTATAGATTAATAAAGATGGATTTATAGGTAAAAAGCTATTAACTCTTTGAAATCCTAAGCATTTGTCAGAGGAAACACTCTGTAACAGCCTAATAGTTCTATTACATTCCTCTTTTTCGACTTACCTCTCTCTGCGTTGAGATAACTCAGACATGACGATTCTTCTCACATCAACAGTGGCCGACCCTGTGTTGTTCCTCCAGCTCCGTGAGTCACAAGCAGCGTAACTACAGATAAATTATAGAATAATCTGCAGCTGCCCAGCTCCAGCGGTAACTTTATTCCCTTATTCTTGTCTGCCTGTCACAGCTCTGCTCTTGTAACCCAATAACCCTATAAGCCCTACTCAAGCACGGCGAATGGTATATTCTTTTACATGGACAGGGCTTCCTATACACTTTAAATATCATATGCTCTAACGCTATAAAACGGTAATGTCTAGAACAATTTAGTAATATCATTGTCAATGGATGAAGCATTGATATCTATGTACCAAATCAGCATGTTTTTCCAGGTGTAATAGGTAATAAATAGTTCCAGGTAATATATAGTTCCTCTCGTCCTTCAGGCAGCACCGATGAGTAAAGAGACAGAAGGAAACAATGTTAATTAGCAATGAATCAATTCCCTGACTGCTCTATAAGTATCCCAAGATAAACAGAACAAGCTTCGATTTGCTACCTAAATCCCATTAGTGCTGCCTGATAGATGAAGAGATCTAAATTTGGCTTACTTCAAAATTTATTTTCCTTGAAATCCAAAGGCAATCAAATAATTTTTTTGCTGCATTAAACACGTCTCTGCTGTTAGTTCTAGGATACTTATAAGCAGGGGTGTAACTAGGAGAGGCAGGGCCACCTTTCCAATAAAAAAAATATAAATTTTTGAACACATTTATAAGCTCATGTGCACACATATATGTCAGGTTGTGGATCCTGTGAACCACTGCGGACGATGACACAAGCCACTACCTGGGACCGGAGTCTAGGTGGTACCCGGTTTTCACCAAATCCCGCCACAAAGCAGGATGGTCTTGCTGCGGCGTGGTACCACCAGGTCGTTCCACAGGCTTGACTTGTCCGCAGTGGCAGCCAAGGTCGAGGTACAGGAATTACAGGCAATCTCATAGTCGAGGATAGGCAGGAGGTCAGGTTGGGCAGCACAGGATCGAAGTCGGAGATGTAGCAACAGGTCAAGGCAGGCGGCAAAGGAGCGAAGTCAGAAACAGAACCGGGGTCACAATGGGAATTTACAGAAACAGCGCAAGGCATAAACACAGCTTTCTCTAGGGCTCTAGGCACAAAGATCAGGCAGGGTGTGATGGGAGAGGCAGGTTTAAATAGCCTCATGGGAAAATGGCCAGCGCCAATTAATGGTGCGCTGGCCCGTCAAATTTCCTGAGGCCAGCGCGCGTCCCAGAGCATGGGGACGCGCACACAAGGAGTGAGCCTGGGACTCAGGAGCGTGGACAAGTATGTGGCGCTGCGCCTGCGGGGAGCATAGGTTGCATGTATATATTATGCTGCGCAATAAGTATATAATGGTACCATCCTCCATTATTTAGTATGGCAGGTCAGATTACAGCGCCCCCTGACACTGTGGGCCCCATAGCAGCTCCTATGGCTGTTATCTCTGTAGTTATAAGGCAGTCAGTTAATTGATTTATTTCTAATTAACATCTTTGTTCTCTTCTGTCCTAATTTAGATCATATGTATTCAAATAGATGCACTGAGGCTCCATGTTAGAGTTGTCATTTAGTATCAACATGTATGACCTTATCTTATCTATCTTTTAGGAGAGAATGCAATCTCCTAAAGTAAAACTGGAATGCTATGAACTGGAACCAAGTTTTTTTTTTGGAATGTGATGATGGTTAGGATTGACGATAGAGGCAACATAACTTCAATCCTGCCTTTACAGTGGAGTAAAACCAATAATCTGGGAGCGGACTCAACAGGTTCAGCTTGAATGTTGTCAAACCCGAATGCTCACCCCCATTTGTGATTGGTGCTGGCACTGATTGTGTGTACATGGTGGAAACATGTGCCAACAGCATTTAAAAAGTTAATACCCATGACCAGAAACAGCACCGATCTCGGGAGTTAGCACAAGGGAAGGGTGAGCCAAATGTCGAACCTCTGCGGTTCAGGTATGCTACTCATTACTGCGGAGCTGTCAAATAAAGCAATCAGTCACCCCTAGTAGTGATAATAGGAACCCTATTAGTTCAGCGGACATCCTGCCGTCACATGTGTTGCCTCTTATGACAAGGCTTCCACCTAGAATTTTATTACTTAGGATAAGGCGAACACAAACATTGCCAAAACATATTATTTTCATGGCCAAATCTCTTAAGTTTGGCATGTGTTTGTCTCGGAGTTGTGACTAGGACAGTGGTGGCGAACCTATGGCACGGGTGCCAGAGGTGGCACTCTGAGCCCTCTCAGTGGGCACTCAGGCTGTTGCCCCAGCACAGAATTCACCAGACAGGACTTGAGGGATCCTCCTGCAGACCCAGATAGCCCAAAACGTGAAGCATTTTGGAATACCTGAGACGGCAGGAAGAGAAGGTGAGGACATGGTCAGGTTAACATTGCAGCCATTGAAGCTCCTGCTCTCGGCCCCACAATTATTCATATTCAGGGAAGCTCCAATGGTAATCTGAATTTTCCCTCCTTCTGTCAACGATTTTGGTGTCCTCAGGACACTTGAAAGCTGTGGTATAGCAGGGTGCAAGAAGATTTTAATAATTTAATTCTAGAATTGCCGTGTTGGCACTTTGCAATAAATAAGTGGGTCAGGTTTGCATTTTGGGCACTCAGTCTCTAAAAAGTCCATCACTGGACTAGGACATGCTCTACTTTTTAACAGATTATTCCACAGGAGACAGTGATCCATTAAGGTTATCTGCCCATCTTGTGGATTTTACATATCTGCAATTTTAGTGCCTTTTTGATGTGGATTTGTGTTTTTTTTGCAGATTTAAATGCGTTTTTTCAAGTGTTTTTTCACCTGATCTGAAATCATTTCAAGCAAAAATTGGCATTAAATCCACACCATGATGCAGATTCTTAAAACATTGCATGCAAAAATCCACGCCGCACAACAAAAGTAACATTATCGTATTTTATTTTCCTGCCTCGAGCAACAATTTGCATGCTGAAAAAAACAACTCTATTCTACACTACTTTTCCAAAATCACATTCAATTTAATACTACTGTATTACGCTTTGTATTTTCTGCAACAAAATCTGCTACATGTGCAGAGAACCTGACAATTCATTTGCCTGCCTGGTTGGCATTTTCATCACCAATCCACGACCAGTTGGGATGACCCCTTCGTCAATCTTCGGCAAGTATGTGGAATCTACAGCCCGAGCTGAACCTTCTCTGGGAAGTTGTGGCACAGGATACAATACAGATGCCCAACCATATATCATCTTGTATCCAGGTTAGAGGAAGCTCATCAGGGTCCTAGAGACATGGAGGAGCATTTATTAATATTGGCACAGGATACATGGTCTCAACTAACTCCACATTCATGAAGGTGACATAGAACTCCGTAGACCAGGAAAACTAGAAGCGCAGGAAAAGTGTCAGGAACAGCTGCGCCCAAATTGATCACCAAGAACAAAAGAGAGGAAAAGTGGTCCAACACTTCATAAATAAGGCACAACAGGCACAGCAAGGAAAAATTAAATCTGCCAAAATATTGGCAGGAACCCAATAATAAATGCCCCCAAAGCATGTAGAAATGAGCAGACCCGAAGTTCAAGTTTAGCCCTAGGCCGGCTGGCCTTGACATATTGCCGATCAGGCAAATGGATGCCCGTAACTTGCTATGGCTATGATTGGCTGTTCGGTCGCCAATCTGGCAATATGTCCGGGTGAGGCAGCCGAACCCAAATGTCGGGTCCACTCATCTTTAATTGCATCCTATAGATATCAGTATGTGGTCTCATGCAACTGCACGGGTTACATTATTTTTTTCGATCCATTCCTTACCCATGTCCACATAACATACATTGGGGCACATTTACTTACCCGCATTGTGCAACGATAACGCACTGTGCCACGATTCACTAAGATTGTGCGCCCGAAATCCTGCAAGTGCCGCCTCCCTGCTCAGGTCTGACAGAGTTCACCTTCTTTTTAGGGGTGCATGTAAGTGCATCTTCTTGCGACACATTTTAAAAGTTAAATCCGGTGCTCAGTACGAATTTGTCAGATTGTCCCACGGCCGCCCCTCCAAATTGTGTCGCATGGAAGCCAGCACGCAGATGGCGTGCGACACATTCCAAGTGCAGACACCTGTTAAATACCTGTAAAAGCCGTGTAATCCCTGAAAAAGATGAACAGTCCGACAAAAGTGCAATACGCGACCCTTGGAGTAAATGCGCTCCATTGTATGACACATGTTACTATGCATGTCCTCTAAAAACATGAATTCATACCTCCCTTACATCTAAGAAAATTGCAGGCATTTTTCAACTATGTGGGGCTGTGTCACTATATACCTATCACATGTAATTTTATAATGCAGAGGCCTTTTTGTAACTTATCATCAGTCAGCCATGATCGCGGCACACCTGTTAGCTGAAATAAGATACTACTGGTACCTACGTAACATGAAGCTCATCTTTCTCATTTAGATACAGTAACAGTGAACATGGCCAATCATTGTATTTTATTGTATTCAGTTTAAAAAAAAAATTTCAACTAAACACTATTAACCCTTTCAGGACTCTTTTCATTTCTGTGTTTCTGTTTTTTATTCCCCTAATTCAAAAAGCTATATAACTTTGTCATTTTTCCATTTAAAGAGATGTGTTAGGGCTTTTTATCTAGTGGCACCATTTAATATTCAATGCACTGTATTGGAAAGCTGGAAAAAAGTGTGGTACGATCACAGGGATACCCAATTTATGTACCGTATATACTCGAGTATAAGCCGACCCGAGTATAAGCCGAGACCCCTAATTTTACCACCAAAAACTGGGAAAACCTATTGAGTCGAGTATAAGCCGAGGGTGGGAAATGCATTGGTCACAGACCCCCCCCAGTATATAGCTAGCCAGCCTGCCCCCTATAGTATACAGCCAGCCCCTATAGTATACAGCCTGCCCAGCCTGCCCCCAGTAGTATACAGCCTGCCCAGGCTGTGCAGCGCTGCTCCCCCGCTGTCCGCGTGGCTCGTCTTCTAGCTTCTGCGCCCGTCTTCTGTCTTCTGTAACATCGTGCTGGGCGCCGCCATCGTTCTCTCCCGGCCGGCAGGCGCCTAGTATGAAGCACCGCTGCTGACATCATACTAGGCGCCGCTCAGCACAATGTTAGAGATGAAGGAAGACGGGCGCGGAAGCCAGAAGAGGACCCGCGCGGACATCGGGGGAGCAGCGCTGCACATTGGGGCCACCGGAGGGTGAGTATATAAGTTTATTATTTTTTAAGTATTTTTTTATATTGACTCGTGTATAAGCCGAGGGGACGTTTTTCAGTACATTTTTTGTGCTGAAAAACTCGGCTTATACACGAGTATATACGGTAGGTCTTTTTAGGTTTATGTAGATTTTAATAACATTAAATCCGTTGCACAAAAAAAAATTATTTGGCATTTACCAAATTCTGAGGCCAAAAATTCATATGGGCTATGTGTCATTTTTTGCAGTATGCAGGATTGGACTTTCCCACCGGTGGGCCCCGACACTTGACACTATGGCAGGGGCCTCAGTTTCTACTAATAGGAGGCCCCTGCCAGTGCCTGCAATAGTACTTAATTGGCCATTATATAGGGGGTTTCTAATATTATACAATATTATACACTATACATTTCAAATTTCATTTAAAACAATAATTATCCCCAAAAAAGTCAATTCTGCAATCTCTTTGAAAATACGGAAACCTGATGTTCGATTTGTAAGCCGCGTGACATCAAAATAGATTTTTGAGACATTTAAAAAAAATGTTGAAAACCTACAGCATATGTATAGGAAATTTTATTTAGCAACTTATTTAGGTGGTAAAACTATCTGCCTGAAAAGGAGATAATTTTGAAAATGGCAAGTTTTTAAAAAAATTCATCATATTTTAATTGTTTTAATAAATAAATGCATAACTTATCAGCCAAAATGTACCAGCAAAATGGAGGACAACATGTGACCAAAAAAAACAATCTCAAAATCACTTTGAAAAGTAAAAGTGTTCAAAAGTTATAACCATATAAAGCAACACAAGGCGGAATCCAAAAAATGGGGCTGAGCCTTAGAGGGGTGTTCCAATTTAGGCAAATTAATGATGTTGTTGGTATGATGAAAAAAAATACAATTTTCCATTATACTTTCTGTATCAATTCCTCACGGTTTTCTAGATCTCTGCTTGCTGTTCTTCTATAGAAAGCTTCATTGTTTATTTCCAGTGGACAGAAATCTGACCATGGTCACACAGGTGCACGGCTCGTTAGAGTAATCAGAGCTGTGTGATATAACGAGCCGTTCACCTGTGTGACCATGGTCAGATTTCTGTCCACTGTAAATGAAGATAGAAGCTTTGTATAGCAAGACAGCAAGCAGAGATCTAGAAAACTGTGAGAAATTGATACAGAAAGTATATTGGAAAATTATATAACTTTTCGTTATTCAAACAATATCCATTATACATTGAAATGAGAACAGTATTTCCCACACTGGAACAGCACTCAGCATGTGGTTATAAGGAAAACACAAGGTATTTCTGCTGGTTTCCAGGAATGATCTTCACTGACAAGATCCCTTTAATATTTTGGGAGCTTTATATAATAATAGAATCGAATATTGTGCAGAAACTATGCGTAAATGAATAAATAGGATGCAAGTTGTTGTATTAATGTATAAATGAACATTTCTCTAACTTTCTCAGTGTATCTGTCTCTGACTGACTGTTTACGACTGTATCTGTCTCTGACCCTCTCTGTTTCTGAACGTCTCTGACGTCTCTTTCAGTGACTGATCTGATTGTCTCTGTGTCTGACCTTCACTGTCTTTGACTGTCTCTGAGTGTCTGTCTCTGACCTTCTCTGTCTTTTTGAGTGATTATCTCTGACCGTCTCTGTCTCTCTCTATCTCTGACCGTCTCTTTCAGTGACGGTCTCTTTAAGTTTCATTTTTGCACAGCTGATCTCTGATTGGCTTCCATGGGCAGCTGGAACAGTTTTACTTCAAACATTTCTGGTAAATCTCCCCCTATCTCTCTATCTCTATCCCTATTACCTCACACATAAGCTGTCTTAGACTCATTGCCTATAGTAACCTATCAAAGCTCATATTAATGCCCTGTGGCAGAATAGCAACCGCCGGAGCAGCAGCAGACAATGGCTCCTGCATAAGGTCGTTAGTAAGTGTATTTTGGAAAGCGCAGGGTGAAAATTTTGGCTCAAACCTAGTCTATGACGTTCCCTGAGTCACAGAGGGCGGCTGTGCAAAATTTGCGTCAGTGCAGATTCCTATAGCGGACACAAACACACAGTCACACAAATACACTCAGCTTTATATATTAGATACTAATTAAGACATGGGATAAAATGTATTAGTAACTATTATAACCTACTGAAATGATTCAGAATGCTGTCCAATGCATCATTAAAATACACATAACATAGGCTATTGAAACCTGTCACCAGCTACAAATCTCATTCATGGTGACAGGTTGACTTTAAAGGGTGCCATGTATAAAATAGTTTACAGGGGAACCATATACTATGTAATTAAGTGAGGGGGTAAACATAACTCTTTAGTGGTACAGTATTATTTATTCAGTGATTGTACTATAGTAAAATATTTGAGGGTAACAATGTTATTTTTGATATATGCAGGGGGCACAGTGTGGTTTTGTTATGTAGATTTTTTTATCAGCACAGTGTGGTTTTGTTATGTAGATTTTTTTTAGCAGCACAGTGTGGGTCATTTCTGTGATGCAGGTGACATTATACTGTAAGTAAGTGTGGGGGCGCAGTGAGAGGGTTGTGCTGCCCCCTAACTGAACACATTTGCTGGAAAATTCTGCAGCAAGATTTTATGCCGATTCTGGATGCAAAGTAGAAGACATGTCACCAGTGAAGTGTCAGTCTCAGATCAGTATTGTATTCACAGCTCTCAGCTCATACACTGTTATATCCATAGGGTCAGAAAGCCAAGTGTGACTTGTCTATGTGGTGCGGGGACGCCAGAGTGTGGGGTTATTGTCATCACTTTTTGCAATGGTTTTCAGCATTTTCTAATTGGTAGGTAGGTGTGTGGAGCGCTAACACTTACATCCCTAACCACAGCCCAGTCACCAGCAGAAGTCCGGGAAACCGGGGGTAACTCTTATACTATCCCTAACATTAATGCCCTGACATAACGTCACCACTGCAGCCTGTGTACACAAACCAAGAGCCGAGCACTAGCGGAGAGGGAGGGAGAGAGGGATTACATTATCTTTTGTTCCGCTGCTTCCCCTGCCAGTGTCTAGAAATTCCTTATATGGGAATATTTCTATGTAGTAGTAGGTGGGCCCCATGTACCCCAGTCCCACCCTGGCATAATAATATCAATATCATAATTTATATCAATTTAGAACCTATATGACCATTTGATAATTTATTATTCAAACATTTATGAATGGAAAATAGTGGAAAAGTGTTGATTCGGACATTTGCAGTGTTCATGGCCAGGAATAATATTTTTGATATCTTGATATATGGTGACTAGAGATGAGCGAGCACTAAAATGCTCGGGTGCTCGTTATTCGAGACGAACTTTTCCAGATGCTCGAGTGCTCGTCTCGAATAACGAGCCCCATTGAAGTCAATGGGAGACTCGAGCATTTTTCAAAGGGACCATGGTTCGGGAATAAAATGTGTTATTTAATTGAAAAAGAATGTCTTCTGATAAGTTAGCAGATGTATGCAAACATCTGCAATCTATTCTTCACTGTTCCGCGCGTATATTATCTCCAGACAAGTTAGTAGATGTGAAGAACAGTGAAGAATAGAATAAAAACAGTGAACACAGTGACCACAGGATCATTTAAGTGAAAAACACTGTGAAGAATAGATTGCAGATGTTCGGCACATCTGCTTACTTGTCGGGACCATTAGAGATGAGCGAGTATACTCGTCCGAGCAACGAGCCGTTTCGAGTACCTTAATACTCGAACGAGCATCAAGCTCGGACGAGTATACTCGCTCATCTCTAATGGTGACAATTAATTACCAAGACTTTGCCCCCTCTTTGACACAATTCTGCAACCTCCATCCAGGATTTGCTCCGTGATGGAGTCAGTTTTTAAAAGTGAAATGTGTCGTTGGACGATCTCAGAGATAGCATTGAATTGAGGGCTATATTGTAACACCAGTGTAGGAATAGACCGCGAATCCGGTCTGTTCTGTATGGTGGAATTGTCATCCCGTTGTGGGTGAATGAGTGTTAATCTGTTCTTATTCTTAGCCTTGTTGTAAGCCCTTTTCAGAGTCCAATCAGGATAGCCCCTCTAACTCAATCTATTGCAGGCATTCTGGGATTCAATGTTAGATGAATTGTCAGTACTGCAATTCCTTCTAATACGGGTCAATTCCCCTACCGGAATTGCTCGGATGGTATGGGGTGGGTGCTGTGAGCTGGCATGTAAGATGGTATTACCCAATGTGGGCTTGCAGTATCCCGAAACGGTCTCCTTATTTCTTTTGGTATGTCTTCACACTTCATATTCCTCCTAGGTATAGATTTCCTAATTTCCAGGAGCACATATCTCGTCCACCTAATGCTACTATTCTCTTTAAATTGTATGTGCTCATTTTTTATTTCTTCCCCATAATTGTAAACCCTGGGGCTGAGGTTCCTCAATCTCAGACCCATGTTATTTTCCAATCCTCCTCCAAATTTCCTAGTTCCATTAACCATAAGTGTAACTTCATTGTTCAACCTTGGCCTTAACGGATATTGCACGACAGTTCCAGCATTAATTTTCGCCTGTACCACCTGAACCAGGGACTGAACCACCATCCTCTGATCGAGGTAGCCCAGACTCTCCACAACCCCCAGAGGTAGCTCACCAGGTAGACCTTGGCAACCACGGGCTGAGTCCAATAGCAAAGGCCATAAACAGAGTGGGACAATTCCGCCCATCCCCAGGACAGGGGCAGAACAAGAGTCCACACCCCAATTGCCTGCAGGACCTCATCTTCCTGGACGCCCCAGGACCCCATTACAGGGCTGCATGCACCAGCAATTGGTACTATCAATTCACCCTGGGAGATTTCCCTCCTGGATTCATTAGGCCGCAATGAGAGGCAATCTGAGACACCGGGATGCTCCACTCCCATCCCTAGGCAATGACCCATACTCCCCCCACCAGATACCCCATACCTTGGGTCTAGACGTTGGCAGCCACGGTCCATACTCAGGCCTCCTACAGTTACACGTCCTAAGTCGGGTCTCAAAGTTTTCATTCTTGCATCTCCCGTGGTGAAATCGATAATATCGTTCTGTAGATAGTCAGAGCCACAGTTCCTCCAGATCTTCACGTAAGAAACCAGGCTGATACAGGTCCAATATGCGGTACAGCAGGTTATTCCACAAACTCTTTCCATAGTCGGGGACCGCAGCGCAGTACATGCAGTAGGATCAAACGATGGGGTCCAAGGTTTCCAACACCAGAAGTCACCAGAGGCCAGCACAGTAGAGGGGCAAAGATTCAAGTAGGGGGGGGGGGCCTCCAGCGGTCCAGGATGGGGGGGGGGGGAATGGAGGATCTTCAATAGTCTCCCAGTAGGTGGGAGGAGGGATGTAGTAGTAGGTGGGCCCCATGTACCCCAGTCCCACCCTGGCATATTAATATCAATATCATAATTTATATCAATTTAGAACCTATATGACCATTTGATAATTTATTATTCAAACATTTATGAATGGAAAATAGTGGAAAAGTGTCGATTCGGACATTTGCAGTGTTCATGGCCAGGAATAATATTTTTGATATCTTGATATATGGTGACACCTATCTACGATTTTTACTGTTTATTTTTATATGGGTTCTAGGGAAAAGGGGTGATTTAAATGTTTACTTTTCTTTTAAATGTATTTTTTTTAAATTTATTTTTGACTATTATTTCAGACCCTCTAGGGTACTTTAACCCTGGAGGGTCTGTCCGCTCATACTATATACTACAATACTACTGTATTGTAGTATATAGTACACTTTAAGGCAGATCTCTAACACCCCGCACCACTACAACATTATAGTATTTTGTGATGCGCAAAGAATAATAAAAAAATATCACAAAAATGTCTCATGTGTTTAATCCTTTCATTCGTTTTTGCGTTTCATTTTTTTTTTTTGCTTACTGCCTCAAAAAAAAAAACACACAACTTACAAAATGTCTTTTTCAATTTACACAGAGTTGAGATTGGGCTTGTCATATTTTTGCTGATATAATTGCAATTGATGCTTCATGTTGGAGCATCAAGAAGTTACCTTATAGTACGGGATAAGATTAAATTAATCTGTGTATTGTTAGATTCCAAAAAATATAAACATGCTTTTGTGTAGACCAATGGTGGAGCTGCCACTCCATCAACTAGGAAGCACAGGACCCCAATTCTCAGAATACGGGAAACACCAGTAAATACATTGGCACTAGCTGTTTTGATGCCTCATGCACTGGCACAGCTCTTTTCCCACTCATAAACATGGACATAATGGGGCAGATTTACTTACCCGGTCCATTCGCGATCCAGCGGTGCGTTCTCTGCGGTGGATTCGGGTCCGGCCAGGATTCACTAAGGCAGTTCCTCCGACGTCCACCAGGTGGCGCTGCTGCGCTGAAGTTCCCCGCTGGAATGCACTCAAGTTCACCGGCCTATTCCTGGTGAAGGTAAGTGCAAGTTCCGCTACACTTTTTTTTTAAAAATGCGGCGGTTTTTCTGAATCCGTCGGGTTTTTCGTTCGGCCACGCCCCCCCTTTCCGTCGTGTGCATGCCAGCGCCGATGCGCCACAATCCACTCGCGTGCGCCAAAATCCCGGGGCAATACAGGGAAAATCGCCGCAAATCGGAAATATTCGGGTAACACGTCGGGAAAACGCAAATATTCTGCATGGAATGTAGAATGATCTTCACCCAACCTGTGCAGCGAGTTTCTGTAGATGTTTTTTTTCCACCCATTTTAGTGAGTTGTTGTGGATGATCTCTTCCCCCCACTCTGTGTAGTAGGGGACTGTGGATGACATCCCCCCCCCCCACTTTGTGTAGTAGGTTGCTGTGGATGATTTTCCACCCCCCACTCTGTGTAGTAGGTTTCTGTAGATGATCTTCCCCCCCATTCTGTGTAGTAGGGGACTGTGGATGACATCCCCCCCCCCACTTGTGTAGTAGGTGTGTGGATGATTTTCCACCCCCCCATCGTGTAGTTAGGTTTCTGTAGATGATCTTCCCCCCCATTGGTAGTAGGGGACTGTGGATGACATCCCCCCACTTGTGTTAGTAGGTTGCTGTGGATGATCTCCCCCACCCACCCCCACTCTGTGTAGTAGGTTTCTGTAGATGATCTCCCCCCCCCCCCATTCTGTGTATAGGGATGGGGACTGTGGATGACTTCCCCCCCCCTTGTGTAGTAGGTTGTTGGATGATCTTCCCCCCACTCTGTGGTAGTAGGTTGCTGTGGATGATCTCCCACCCCATGTGTAGTAGGTTTCTGTAGATGATCTTCCCCCCCATTCTGTGTAGTAGGGGACTGTGGATGACATCCCCCCCCACTTTGTGTAGTCTATTTTGTTGTAGTAGGTTTTCCTGTAGATGATATCCCCTCAACTTTTTCTTATTCCCCCCACTCAGTGTAGTAGGTTGCTGTGTATGATCCCCCCAGCTTTTGCAACATGTTGCTTTAGGGGATCTTGCCCCACTCCCCCTAAAGCAGTAACATTCTATTCTCATTTGTGTTGGCAGCTGTATACACCAGCTACATCATCACATCTGCCGGCATAACGTCGCAACGCAGTGGAGAAGTTTGCTGCTGTTTTGTAGGAGCACAAAAAAGTATCATAGTTACCCTCGTCCCTATGTAATGTAGATAGGCCGGATTTGGCCCATAAGTTTGTAGATGATCTTCCCTCACCTTTTGCAACATGTTGCTTTAGATCATCAGTGATGGAGAACCTTTTGGAGACCCAAACTACAACCAAAATCCACTTATTTACCATGAAGTGCCAACAAGGCATTTTAAGCAGTAACTTATTGCTACCTGTTCTTCCATAATTTTCAATCATATCGGCCACTGAGGCCACCAATACAGTTGAAAGATCTACAGTCGGATCTAGCACAGAGGGCAAATTCAGACTCTCGTTGTAGCTTCTCTCCGGGTTCTCTCTGTAGAAGAATGGTGGGTCCAGAATGAGAACCTCCAAAGATATTGTAGTTCTTTCAACACCTTCTCACTTTTCCCAGTTTCAAACAGCCAATAAAGTGTCACTTTAAAATAGCGCTGAGAGCAGCATCTCTTAAGTTGCCTGGGACTGCAAGAAGATTTGGTGGATTTGGTCCTATTTGGTGAACTCTCTCCTGGGGTGATGGTCTGCGTACCCAGAGAGTGCCATCTCTGGAGCCTGTGCCATAGGTTCGCCACCACTACCATACATTCTCACTCCCTGTGTAAGTATTTGTAAATGATCTTTCCCCTTCCGCTGGATAATCATTGATTATATGTATAAGTTATATCATGTAAGGCTGATGAGAGCAGAGAGGAGAAATACACTGAACTTGCAAGAAAGCTACAGGGGAAAAATGCTTACTACAAAGTACATGTTGGCAAAGGTGTCCATAGCCTTCAATGACTTTGTTGGGAATTCCCCCAATGGCAATACAGGCGGTCCACTACTTAAGAACACTCGACTTACATACGACCCCTAGTTACAAACGGACCTCTGGATATTGGTAATTTATTGTACTTTAGTCCTAGGCTACAATAATCAGCTGTAACAGTTATCACAGGTGTCTGTAGTGAAGCTTCATTGTTAATATTGATTCTTATGACAACCCAACATTTTTAAAATCCAATTGTCACAGAGACCAAAAAAGTTCTGGCTGGGATTACAATGATAAAATATACAGTTCCGACTTACATACAAATTCAACTTAAGAACAAACCTACAGACCCTATCTTGTATGTAACCCGGGGACTGCCAGTAGCAGCTTCTACCACTAATTTTTCTAGCAGTTGTGTAAGAGCATGATACTGTCTGACGTCTGTGAGAACATGTGCACTACACAAGTATACCACCACATAAGGGTGATGACACACGTTAGCGTTTTGATTCCGTATTTAAGAATTTGTTTTCAGTTCGTTAAAAAAGCCTGCATTTTAAAAAAGCAAGACGTTTTTGCCCATTTTGCTAATTATCTTAATTAAGATAATTGGGGGAAAAAAACGGCCAAAGACGGTCAAAACTGATGTGTTTTTTAACGGACTGAAAATGCGTGCTTAAAAACGGGCTAAAAACAGAATCAAAACGCCATGTGTGGCATCACCCTAAGGAACAGGTCCGTCAAAGGACTGACTCAATTTTTAGCTCTGTGTCGGATCTAGCATACAGTACAGAGGTGACATACTGTAACTATGGATAACACTACAATGCCACAGCCTGCTGGTGGCATCTGGTTATATTCCCCAGCTCTTGCTGCAGGAAATTTGAGATACATTGATTAAAGCAACCGATTTAAAATATGGTTACAATTCAAAATAACAAATAGAATAGCAAAAAAATCAACAAGTTTGATAACTTATTTTATATACCGTATTTTTCGGCCTATAAGGCGCACCAGAAATCCTTTAATTTTCTCAGAAATCAAAGGTGCGCCTTATATATGAACTTATACAGAAATGTACTACAGACAAGATGTACTGTACATTTACCAGTGTTTAATAGCTCCATCCCCAGAAATGTCCTGCACCTTCCCACACAGTATACAGGGTCCCTAGCTCCTGAAGTGCCCTGGCACCACAACTAACATTGTGCCCATCCTGCCCTCCCCTAGCACGGAGAGACCGGAGCTGCCATAGTGCCGACCACCAGGCAATCATCATCATCATCATCATCAGTAAACAATCCCCCATACCTGACAGCCCTGTAACAGCGGAAAGAGTAGGAGCCACAGGGAACCCCACAGGAATAACACCCTGGCTGAGGAGGGAAGGAGAATACGGTAAGTTGTTGTAAAAAGTGCACATATATTTTTCAAACTAACTACAGGCAGTCCCCGGGTTACATACAAGATAGGGTCCCGTAGGTTTGTTCTTAAGTTGAATTTGCATGTAAGTCACAACGGTATATTTTATAATTGTAGATCCAGACAAAAAAATGTTTTGCCCCATTGACAATTGGAGTTTCAAAATTTTTTGTTGTAATGGGCCAAGTATTATCAATAAATTTTCATTACATACACCTCACAGCTGATTATTGCAGTCTGGGGCTATAATAAAGCATCCAGAAAGCTTCACCAGGGGGCAGAGGGGTCCGTCTGTAAGTCGGGTGTCCTTAAGTAGGGGACCGCCTGTAGTTTAAAATCTGCAGAAATGACTGAGAGACTTCAGTCTTCTTGCTGCATTTAGAAAGGATTTGTATAATTAAAATACAGTAATGCAGCCAATCAGCTATAGGTCTCTTTGGCCTTAGGCCGGCGGCGCACGTGGGGTTTTGAACCCATTTTTGGGCCGTTTTTAAGCAGTCCGTTAGAAAATGCATGTGTTTTTGAAAACGCATACGTTTTTTTAACGAACTGCTTAAAAACAGCCCAAAAAACGGGTTTAAAACGCCGCATGTGCCACCCTCCTTAGGGCGAGTGTAGAGGATCATAAACAGCACCACACCTGTTACTTACAGCCCTTCCACAAGTTTCTAATGCGTCTTATGAAGCCATTTTGCTGCAGGTGGTGGAGCCCAAGCATTGCAATGTACCGTGGATCATACACTTCTTTTCTGCAATGTATACGAGATTGACATAAATCCCATAACACTTTTGCCCTGCATAACTCCTGCTTGAAATTGATAGATTTCCCAGCGTTTGCAGATAGACTTACCGTGGATCTAGGAGTAGATTTCCTTCTGCAATTTGTTATCCATGGCCTCTCCTTCCTTCTAAAATGATACTAATGAGCCTGAAGGGCTCAGGTGGGTGTCCCCAGAGCCTCTCAATGCTGTATCTTTACAGAGAAGAGAGAGCAGGGGAGGAGAGTATTTTATGCTCATTGCAACAGTCTGTGACTAAGCAGCAAGGAGGGGCTCTGTTACCACCCCCTGCCCTTTAATCTCATTAGCATAATTATAAATGTTGATTATAGGAGGAAGGAATTACAAATAGGTTACAATTGTCATGGTTCTATGAGTAAGTGACGGTTTGTGACTTCAACCCACTGCACTTTTCACTGAAGAGTTGCATATCCTCTTCTTACATGTCACTTTTATCAATCACTTTTTTTCGAAATACAGAAAAAAACAAAGGAGGAAAGTACAAATAGTGTAGTATTTTCAGGCTGTTGGGTTATTCCTTACAGTAATAGTTATATGCTCAACTTTCAGGGTTGTGTATTTGGGTGATGCCACACATGGCGTTTTTGGTCCTTTTTTATGCATGTGCTTTTCCAAATTATCGTAATAAAAAGGTTGTAAGGACCCAAACACATGGTAAAGGGTCAAAAACGCATGCGTTTTTAAACGGACCGAAAACACACGCTTAAAAACGGAACAAAAACGCCATGTGTGGCATCACCCTTAGGCCGGCGGCACACGTGGCGTTTTGAACCCGTTTGTGACCCATTTTTATTAAGATAATTGGTAAAAGCAGTCAAAAACGGATGTGTTTTTTAACGGACTGCTTTTTAATGGACAGCCCAAAAACGGGATCAAAACGCCATGTTTGCCGACGGCCT
This sequence comes from Engystomops pustulosus, assembly GCA_019512145.1. Taxonomy (NCBI): domain Eukaryota; kingdom Metazoa; phylum Chordata; class Amphibia; order Anura; family Leptodactylidae; genus Engystomops; species Engystomops pustulosus. The sequence continues at coordinate 77,073,328 of CM033648.1, read as the reverse complement.
TACTCACGACCATTTCAGCTTTTTATGAAGATCCATGGGGCAGCCCTCGTGATCCCACAGTCCTGAAGTTCAGTGGGTCAAGTAAATCCAGTGGCTGTAAAGCGTATAGCTCCTCGTAGAAGAAAAAAAAAAAAGTCTGTTCAGCTCCCAAAGCATTTTAATTTATGGAAAAATAAAAATCATAAATTATATGCCAATGCACTCTTAAAACATAGTGGCTCTTCCACGAAAGGAGTCTCCACATTTTTTATACGATACTATGCTTTAAAATGAGTGCATGGTCACATATTTGATAGAAAAATAAAAATAGTAAATTAACACGCTTTGGGCGCCGAACTGAATTTTTTTTGTTTCCATGAGGAGTCATAAGCTCACAGCCACTAAAGTTACGTTTTTGTGTAAGATGTCCGATTTAACCAGGTTCCTTTTAAGTTAAGGCCACGTTCACACAATGCATTGCATTTTGTGCTGCATTCTAAAGGCTTCAATGTTGATCACATGCTGAGGTTACATTGCGTTTTAGCAAGTGCAGTGGAAACACAATGTAACCTTCTGATGAGTCGCACGAACATTCGCTGTCTCCACATCGAACCATGGATCAGCAAATCCAGCTTCAACGATGGTCAACAGCCACCATACAAGCCCAACCTTGGGCAGGACATCCTCGCAACAGGGCGATTCCAGGCTGTTCAGGGGGAGGTCAAGGCTATTCGTCACAAAGCTTTGCAAAAATCTGCAGCTGCAGCGAACCCTGAACGTTCTTTAATTCAAAAGCCCAAACAGTGACTCCTTCTGGCCAATATTGCCTGGCCAACCATTTTCACAGGTCAAGGCGTACAGAACTTGCAAACTTGCACGATTAGAATTGTCTCTTTTCAGAGCTGATTACGGTTGACACCCCGGCAGACGCTCACACTGGCCATAGTAGCTGGAGAGAGGTAGCCAGTTAGTTAAGTACTGGGTCTTGCCAAATCTACAACACTGGTACAGTAAACTCTGTTAGATGCGTGCAGGTCCATTTGCAGCAGGGAGAGCACTGCGACAGCCCTACAGGTAGGTGTTTGTTTAATTTCGTTCCCATCATGATTTCTGAGGTCCAAAGCAATAGAATTTTTCAGGTCACATGGTTATCCAACCTCAAGTACAACCGTATCAAGTTTTGAACCCTTTTCTACTACTAGCCTTACCAGTTTGTGGTACTATTGCTTACATGTCACAAATAGGAAAGTTACAATGACTCAACTTAATACTAAACTACCAAATAAGGTAGAACCCTATCCCTGGCGATAATACTATCTAAGATTGTGAGGCTGAGGGAAGTGGGAATTTTGTGTCAACCCCTTCTAGAATGTCCATGGCTAACTTGGATCTTATGGGTGTTCTTTACAGAGAATAGCCCTTGGATAACAGCACAACAAATAATTCCGTAGCACAAAATCATACCTGGCTGTTGATAACACACTACAAAAAAAAAAAAAAAAAATGCCAATTTATTGCTCGGCAATACTTTGATCATATAAATTGACAAAAAATAGGAAGAGAAGAATCCACAGTAGAACTAGGCTGACTCCGTGATTTTCATATGAGGCAAAATAAAATACTAAGAGTAATGGATGCTAGATAAAGCTGTTACAATATGATTAGAGACCTATAATATTGCTATAGTAAGCAAGAAGAACACATGGTAGGTATCCATATTAGGTAAATCAATGAACCGTCTGGTATAGCAATGTAGGCAACTAATCATAGTATAGACAAGATCAGTACAATAGTGATTAAAATTAATATAAAAAACTATCTGGCCCACGAAAACCACTATACAGGTAGAATACACTTCATCCCTAGTGATTTAAGATAAGATTGTCAGGTGAGGGAATTGGCATTTATTGTCATTTTCTCTCATGTAATTACAAGTAAGCTTTTTACTGGCTACTTCGTGGCTCTTTTACAACGACTAGCCCTGTAATTCATAATATAAGAGGTCGATTAGAAAGATCCTTAAAATAAGTGTTGATTAACAAAGAATCCTAAGTTATCAGGTTACACTCTAAAATATGGCAATTTTGAGCTATGTCGAAAAACTAGATTATTTAACACTTAGCAAATCTGTATCAGTTCATCCCCTACAAAGCATTCATTTTTTGCCCCATTTGCAAACCTGTAAACAAGGCCAAGGGCATCTCTTCCCTAAGGCCAATTGAACTTGTCAGGTGCACAGCTGCTTTCGAACGCTGCTTTATTGATTCTCTCCAGCTTTTGGTTTTTACATTGCACAGAACGTTTATGCATACAAAATGAAAATTGCGCTTAACAACTTCAAGAAGAACCTAATAAGTAGCCTGCAGAGGTACTTCTCCTATTCCCACTAATCGCTCTGTAGAGCATATTTACTACTTAGAAGTATGTATTCAGCTATGCAGACGCGTCCATAAACCAGTCATAGTTGTCTTTCTCCCTTTGTATGGTCTTTCTAATCAGTAGAAGCTGAAGGCTGCTACACAAAAAATTAAATTAGAAATTGGATCATGTGGCTTGAAAAGTTTAAAGTTTCTAATCCCTAGGTAAAAAAAAAATACATGGAAGAAAGAAAGCACCGTGCATTTTAAATGTATAGAAGGTTTCTTTGAATTTATGCACAAAACATATATGGAATATAACTTGCAGACGCATAAGTAGTTCGGCTGTATGATAGGTCTACACGGAGGACTAAATTGTTTTGAGCTCATGTGGTACATTCGGAATGTTAGCCACCGTAACCGCTGTGGAATCCTCAGGCGCTCAGAAAAATTTCAACACCAATTTCTTAAATCTTTATTGCATATACTACACTACTTTTATTGTTTTTTTTTTATTTGCTTATTAGCTTGATAAGGAATAAGGAAGAAGACCCTGATCCAGAGGAGTGGCACTTACTGGTGAGTTCCACATTCCATCAATACCAATGTTTAACCCACCTGAGAGTGCAAGTTGTTTTGATGATGAAACTGAACCAACCATCAAGACGGGAAAAAGACTGGAAGAGTGGCTTGGTACTTGTACCTAACGGAAAAGACGAGACAGGAAGGTTTTAACCAGAGCTTTCCTCACTTTTATTAACCTCATTTCTCGTAGTATGTGTAGAGTGTTAAAGGAAATTCGCTACATTTGCCTATAAAATGTCGTTTTTTTTTTGTTTTTTTTTTTTTACAATTCCTTTAGGGGGTACCAACCTGGGAAAGAAAAAGCAACACATCTGTCATATCCCCAGGATGTGGTAAAAGTGTATGGTAAAACTTCACATCTAAGAGCTCACCTGCGTTGGCATTCTGGGAACGTCCGTTTCGTTTTACTTGGATGTTCTGGGCAAAAGTTTAGCGAAGTGATGAAACTACAGCGACAACAGAAACCACATACTGGTAAGGAATGCTGGGCATTTTGTGATTCTTTAATAAAACTCATTTTCCAGTCACGCACCGTTCCTGTTAAAAATAATTTGGTCTTGTGTCTCCGATCTCGGTAAAAATTTCAGCCACCTAAAAACTTGTTTACACATTGAGCTGCATTGTACCTTCTAATTAAAGCTGTTCTCTAGGAATAAAGTTACAGACCTTATGTGGATTTGTGGGGCACTTTCCATTCATGGCAGTGAAGGAAATATTAATGGACAATGTCTGCAGAATGTACTCCTAGAGTAATTACACAGATATCAGAAACAAGTTAAAATTGTTGTTTCTGATGCAATTTATGTATTTTGCCGTTGGGTGAAGCTCAACCAAGTAAAGCTATAGATGTAGGTCCCTAAAGATGCTTTCACTCGGAAAGCTGATGGTAAGGATTATCACAATTGGGTGCCGTATGCACCGTTGTGTTACCCCTGGCCAGTACAAAGTGTTCCCCTACTAGTAAGGAGGCGCTGGCAGGTCCTGGCTAGTGAAGTATATTTGAAGTGTTCATTGCCTGCAACAGGATCCTGGCACAAGCCATAGCAAACGCGCCTCGGTGTGGTCACCCTTTTGACCCCACACCCACTTGCTGTGACGATGGTGAAGGCAATCAGAAAGGAACTCTATTTGTGGTGTATGCCTTTGAAATAATCCTTCTTCTTTCTGATGGACATGGAGAAGAAAAAAAGGTTTTTTTTTTTAAAAAAAATGCATTATTTTTAAAGCTAAAAACTGTTTATTAAACTGCCTCCTAATTGCATGTGTATAAGGTTCCTAAAGAAAAGCTTAGAATTTTTCTCCTTTGCAGCATTTCCAAAACAAAACCTGCAACAAAAAACACAATGGGGGTCAATTTGTATACAATTACATCTGCCCTAGCTGGAGTTAGAATTGCAAAATAATCGGCAAGTGTTAGTCATGAGTGTTTGCAGGTTACAGTGAGGGAACGCCTTGTGTTTCGGGAACGGAAACCTTGCGCTCCATGTACTGCAGAGAAATCGCTTAGGGTGAAGACACACACGGCGTTTTTAGGCCGTTTTTGGGCCGTTTCAGATCGTAAAAACGCATGCGTCTTTGAAAAACGCATGCGTTTTTTGAAACGGACCGTTTTTGACAGGTTTGAGAATTATCTATTCAAACTGGCAAAAACGATGCGCTTTCTAAAAACCCATGCGTTTTTCAAAACGCATGCGTTTTTTAACGCATGCGTTTTTAAACGATCTGAAAACTAAAAACGGCCTAAAACCGCCATGTGTGGTTTCACCTAGACAGTCTGGATAAATTCCCTCACTATGTGCATGTTTTTAAAACCATATTGCAGAAACGCACTAAAAAAAAATAGTACTTTAATCCTGCCAGCTTTGGACTGGCATGAAGTAGCTCCGGGCGTTTCCCATTGCAGTATATCAAGCTTTAGAGCTACTGAAGATTATTTTAAAGCTCGATTTGTGTGTTTCATTTACATTCTAAGGGAAAGCATTTTATATATTGTCTGTTTCCATCAAAAGGTGAAAAGAAGTTTGTCTGTCCAGAGTGTCCAAGCGATTCATGAGAAGTGATCACCTTGCCAAACACATTAAAACCCATCAAAATAAGAAAGGCATCCATGCCAGCAGTGCTGTATTGGCATCCATAGAAGCAAAACCCGATGATACAATTGATAACTGCGAAGGTACAACCTTATCCTTGCAAACATTCAGCAGGGGTCTGTATCCGGCTGCTGGGACTGTAAATACAGGCACCAGCGGTCAAGATCTCCTCTCCAATTGCAGAGATTCCCCTACAGCTTGTCAAAGTTCTGGAAATGAGGACAATTGAGTAACTATCACACGACACAACCCTATTATTGTGTTATTTTTACAGTAGTGAGGAGGAAAAAAAAAAACACACAAACCTTGTTCTTGAGTTCTTAGATATCTTTTTATTGATGTGCAAACTTTTTTGGATGACAGTAAATTGTGTATACAACGACCTGAAATGCCTTACTTTGTATGCTATTCCAAAGTATGAAGAAATGGTAAAATGCATGGCTTTTGTAGGTACTTTTGGAATCTAGAATTGATGAAATTTACCAACGTCACATACGAGTATAATAATATTGAAAGGATATGGTAGGCTAACCAAATGCATCAATCGTGTGGTTTAGGTAAAAAAAAAAAAATCAAAAACCGAAAAAAAATTAAGAAACATGTTGGTTTATCTATTGTAAGATAACAAAGTGATGGGGGGGTTAACAAAAGAAATTTCTAGTATGGTATGAGATTTTTTGTTTTTTTTTCGCTCTCTCTCAAATGACTGGAATTTTTATTATGCAAACGACAAATCAGGACAATTCACAGCACCCATAATTCCGACTTCGGTTATCACCACAGCTCAACCAACTTTCCAAAATTAAAACAAACCCATTGTTTTAACATTGTTGAACCTGTGTACACAATTTTAAATTTTTCTCTGTTTGGAGGAAAAAAAAAAAAACACAATCTACAACAAAGTTTTTACTGGCAGCAGCCCCTCTGTCTGGATTTGTTTAAAAGATAAAAGCCATGCGCAAAAGATAATTTGCCAAAATAAACCAAATCTTGTCTAAAGATTGTCGAAGTCATGGAGGGCAATAAACCAGTGTAGAAAGCTTTGTAGGTTGCCGCATTTTTTTTTGTTTTCTTTCCTGAATGGTAAGTTTTTTTTTGCAAAGCACCCAACGTTATCGAATACTGGTGGACCAAAATAGTGAACTGTTTGTCATTCAGCAGCACATCGATTGTGAGTACTATCGGACATTCAAAAGCGTTGTAAATGAAGTAGGTCTAGCATATGCAACATGATCAGAGTCCTTTCCATAGTGACGATAGAGGCAAAAACAATTAGTCATGGGTTAAGGGGAAAATACAGGGGTGGGATTTTTTGTTTTTGTTTTTTTAAAATTAGTTGGTGAATCAGCATTTAAACAACCTATTTGCTTCTACCCATTTAAAAATTGTATGTATCTAATACTAGTGTACCTGATAAATGTATATGTTTTTTTATGTTGCTGTATTTCGTTTTATTTTTTAATTGTTTATATTTTCAACTATAGAAAAAGTGTACAAATACAAAAGTTACATTGCAGGTATGTATGGTCTATACCATTTTTTCTAAGACGTAGCGTAAGCAAAAAAATAAAAAATTATGGAAAAAATAAAAACTGCAGCACCTACAACAGTTCACCTATTTACCAGTCTCATTTGGGTCTATTTTTATTGTTATGACCACTCCGATTTAAGAAAGACTTACCTGTTAAAAAGTGTATGTTTAAAAGGTATATATCAGTGTGGTAGTTTATTATAAAACACTATTTTCTCTTCTTTCTTTTTTTTGTTTATTCTTGACTTTGTGTTTTCATCTCTGAATATATTGTGTTCCAAATATAAAAATCATCTAGCATTATAATACTTATCCTCAACACGTTGGCTCAGCGCAGATGGGAAGTTAAACTGCCTTTAAATCACTGGAATGTAGTATTATAAGAACAAGTATAGATCACACATGTAGTTGCTTTGCAGATAATGGAAAGTTTTTTTTTTTTTTTTTTCACTTAATGCAATTGGATCAAGCTTTTTTTTTTTTTTTGGACATTTTTTCAGTAAGAGTTTTAGTTAAGACTTTGGTTAGTCTGAGTATTGAACGGGTAGGAATCCTCCAGCCTCAAAAAATAATGGAGGTTCGGGTCATCGTGAAAAAAATGTGGGCTTCTGTAATGGACTCTTTGGTCTTAAAGGAGCTGCACACGGCCATAGGCCACAGTCCCCGTGTCGCCGGATTTATCCACCCGAATCCCACACAACTGATATAACTTGGCTCTGTTCAGCTGTGTGGGGAGCAGGACACTAAATCTGACGGAGCTCATACAGTGAGTTTTGTGTATGCCAACCTTGGACTACTGAACTGACTATTATGATACGCCAAAATACGTTTGCTTAAAAACCACAGAGGTGGTTATGATCTTCAAAGACCGAATTGGGTTTCAAGATCAATTTATTCAATGTCTTCGATTCCGCTATGTAAAATGTCAAATTCCGCCTGGCAGTGATTTTTACTTCTAAAACTGCTTTGTAGTGGTTATGAGCCGTGTGTGACACAACTGGCGTGATGGACTGGATTCACACCACAAATTCTCAGGAGGTGGCAACTCCAAGTATAAACTGCCCCCACCAAGCACCAGGCACTAGTATCACTGCATATTTCCCTCTGTTTGGACTTTAGAGCTGTCAGTCAAGAACCGATGGGAGGGATGTGAGGCTTACAGTGCAGGCAGTCCAGGGCATTGAACATGTGGGACCTACCTCCTCTGGCACCCCAGCTATGATGCCAGGTGCATTAAAACATGGATTTCTGTTGATACCCCTCCTGTAGACCATCGCCTCAGATATGTTTTCACTGCTCTGGATGCCGTTCTTAGAGCTCAACCCTGCTGCCAGGCTTCTCAAATGCCCTGAACGGATGTACCCACTAATTTGCCATCGTTATCATAATTACGTTTCACGGTGGGCGTTATACATATAACCTGACCCTGTACACACAGATTTGCAAAATAAAATGTCAAAAGGATTTGGTTTGTTTGGAATGAGGAGGAAAAAACAAAGTCTTCAGAATGCGGAGATGGGGGCCTGTGATGATATGTTGTAGCTGTTTTTTTTGTGTCGCTCTGATATTAACAATTCCCCTAATATCCTTCCCGCTACTGCTTCATTTTTTATCTCTGACATGAAATTTCAGTAAAATTATGTTGTCTTCCCCCAAATAAAAGTCCACTTAATTTAAGGGTTTTTTTTCCAGTGATTTTAAATGAAATACACACCACCTTTTTTAATAACTGTGAACGTCATTATTTTTTTCGTTATGTCAGCACTTTGCAATCCGATACGATCACCCAATTAAGCTGAACGACCTTTTATAAAGTTGTATATGATGTGAAATTGCGTCTTGTACACTCAATTGGCGTCTTTTTCTTTACCCCACCCTCCTCTCTTCCATGTATTTTGTTTCTTGGTTTAAAATTTATACTCCCATGATTTTTTTTTTTTTTCCTTCTGCCATTTAAATAGGTTAAGATTTATGTCTCGTTTAATACATAATGCATTTTTATAATTGCTCCTTGTGTTTCGTTATGGTATATTTCTGTAATATGCAGTAGGTGGAATTTTGCTGCATAGGTGAGATTTAAAGAAAGAAGAATAATAAGTACAATCTGTAAATCTGTAAACGGTTTTACTTATATCGGCTTTTGCGTTTTTATTAAATTGACTGTGTCCGTTTCGATTTAATATTCCTTGTTGATGTTAAAGGGAACGTTTTTAAAATGACCCACACTAACTAAACATCTTTGAAAAAAAACCTACATACAGAATCTATGCCATACTTTTCAACCGTGCCTGTAGAGTTCCACAGTCGGGGGCTCTACTGATCCATGGACTCGCATCACCTGCACTATGTGCCGTCCTTGGGATCAGGTCGCCACGTTCAGCTTCCATGGTGCACCCTTAGGCCTTGGCACATTGTGTATGAGGGAGGACTTTTGGTTCAAGTACGTAAATACGTTTTACCATGATTGTTTATGATCTGGAGCGAGGGCCACATGGTTACAGTCTACCGGCACAACAGTTGGTGCTTGGTCCCAATTACAAGTATTTCAGGGTAAACACATATATGGACCCAATTCTCCGGCTGTTTGAATTGCTACTCTAACACTGCGCGTGAATGTGGCCTTCAGCCGTTGTCACACGATGCGTTGCGTACAGCTTTTTTTGATTAGTTGATGCATTCCAAAGTCTTCAGCCTTGATCACATGATGAGGTTTACATTGTGTTTTAGCAGATGCAGTGGAAAACAAACGTAACCTCAGCAAATGATCAAGGCTGAAGCCTTTGGAAGCATCAAACTAATCAAAAAGCGTGACGCAACGCATCGTGTGAACCGGCCTGAAGGCACATTTGAAAGTGGTGACACAACGGAGTTTCAAAGCACCCTCGTTGTTTTGTTTGGTTTTTTTTCCTTCCCTAATTTTTTTTCTTCTGTAAGTATACTTTACCTTCTTAAAGTTTTCTGGTGAGGACCTAAAGGAGACCGGGGCATAACCTGTAGAGGGTAATATAGTGCTATTTGTTTGAAGTCAACAATGATTTTCGTGTCTGGGCAACATCTTCAGTGCCTTTGAACAAACCCTTATAATCCAATTCATCCTCACACTTTTATTGCTTCCAAATATTTCACATTCTATTGTTTCTGTCTAGGATAAAGGCTTGTCTAATTTTATCCAACAACTCCTTAGGGTGAAGACACACATGGCGTTTTGGCCGTTTTATACTAAGTGCGTTTTCAGATCGTTTAAAACGCATTTGTCCGTTTTTCATTGCGCAATTTTGGAAAAACTGACAACAAAACGCATGCGTTTTTTAAAAAAAAACGGACGTGGTTAATGCATGCGTTTTTTACGATCTTGAAAACGCACTAGTAAAACGGCAAACCAAAAAAGCCAGGTGTGTCTCCCTCAGGGCGATGTCCACACATGGCGTTTTTTGGTCTGTTTTTAAAACATCACGTTTTTCAGTCTGTTTTTGGCAGTTTACCATGCATTCGTGCTTACAAAACTGTTTGTCTATTAAGATAATTGGGGAAAAAACACCATGTGGACATCACCCTAAAGGTGTTTCCTAGGAAAGGCATTCTTGTCCTAGCCACAGGATATATAACTGATAGAGGTGGGTCTGTTATGTTTCCTATATTGTAAATGAAAACTTCTTGAAATCCATTTGAAATGGAAGCCTCGGGAAGAACTTCTCAGAGCAGTGTGACGTATATGGCTGTGACACACAATGCGGGATAATTCAGAATAGATATGTCCTACTGTACCTCCTGTGGCTTGTGTCTGACAGGCGCCTGTAAAGTGCTATATTTTGGGAAACTTAGTAGAAGCTACCTCACAAGCGTGCCCCATGCTTTCCTACTAGTTAAATGAAATATCCAGTCACAGCTGATCATTGGGCAGATTTACTTACCCGGTCGTTCGCGATCCAGCGGCGCGTTCTCTGGCTGTGGATTGGGTCCAGCCGGGATTCATCAAAGCAGTTCCTCCGACGTTCCACCGTGGCGCTGCTGCGCTGAAGTCCGCTGGAATGCCTCGAATACAACGGCCTATCCAGGATGAAGGTAAGTGTAAATTTCGCAACACAAATTTTTTTTTAAATGCAGCGGTTTTTTCCAATACGACGGGGTTTCGTTCGATGGCACCACCCACCCCCCCACCCACCCGTTTCACGTCGCGCGCATGTCGGCGCGATGCGCCACAAGACGATCGCGTGCCCAATTCAGGTACAATCGTGTGCAAATCGAAATATTCGGGTGAAACACGTCGGGAAAACCCGAATCGGGGCCCTTAGTAAATGACCCCCCTTGAATTAAACCTTTGTGCATTCCTAAGGCTTCAGCCTGATCACATGCTGAGGTTACATTGCGTTTTAGCAAGTGCAGTGGAAACACAATGTAACCTTAGTATGTGATCAAGGCTGAAGCCTTAGGAATGCACAAGGTTTAATTCAATGGGGGTCATTTACTAAGGGCCCGATTCGGGTTTTCCCGACGTGTTACCCGAATATTTCCGATTTGCACCGATTGTACCTGAATTGGCGCACGCGATCGTCTTGTGGCGCATCGGCGCCGACATGCGCGCGACGTAAATCGGGGGTGGGGGGGTCTGATGAGTCGCCGAACATCGCTGTCCCACATTCGGCAATCCATGGACAGCAAATCCAGCTTCACGATGGTCACACAGCCACCATCACAGCCCACCTTGTGGCAGGCATCCTGCGCAACAGGGCGATTCCCAGCTGTTTCAGGCTGCGGAGGTCAAGGCTATCCGTCACAAGCTTGTGCAAAAATCTGCAGCTTAGCACGAACCCTGTAACGTTCTTTAATTCAAAGCCCAAACAGTGACTCTTCTGGCCAAATTGCCTGGCAACCATTTCACAGGTCAAGGCGTACAAAACTTGCAAACTTGCACGATTCAGAATTCGTCTCTCTCAGAGCTTTACGTGACACCCCCCGGCAGACGGCTCACAACATGGCCATAGTAGCTGGAGAGAGGTACGCCAGTTAGTTTAGTACTGGTCATTGCCAAATCTACACACTGGTTTACAGTAAATCTGTTAGATGCTGTGCAGGATCGCCAATTTGCAGCAGGGAGAGCCTACGACAGCCTACAGGTAGGTGTTTGTTTAATTCGATTCCCATCATGATTTCTGAGGTCCAAAGCAATAGAATTTTTCAGGTCACATGGTTATCCCAACCTCAAGTACAACCGTTCAAGTTGTGAACCCTTTTCTACTACAGCTTACCAGTTTGTGGTACATTGCTTACAATTCAAAATAGGAAAGTTAAAATGACTCACTTACATACTAACTAACCAAATAAGGTAGAACCTCTATCCCTGGCGATTAATACTATCAGATTGTGAGCGAGGAAGTGGGATTTTTGTCAACCCCCTTCTAGAATTCCATGGCTTAACTTGGATCTTATGGGTGTTCTTACCAGAGAATAGCCCTTGAATACACACAACCAAATAAATATCCCGTGCACAAAATATACCTGGCTGTTGAGAAACACTACAAGAAAAAAAAAAAAAAAATGCACAATTATGCTCGGCAATACTTTTGAATCATAATAAAATACATAAAATAGAAAGAAGAATCCACAGTATAAATAGGCTGACTCCGTGATTTTTATATGAGCAAAATAAAATACTAAGAGTTAATGGATGCTAGATACAAAGCTTGTACAAATGATTAGAGCTATAATATTGCTATAGTAAGCAAGAAACACAGGTAGGTATCCATATAGGTAAAAATGAACCTCTGGTATAGCAATTAGTGCAACTAAATCATAGTATAGAAGTTGCAGTACAATAGTGATTAAAATTAATAATAAAAAAATCTATACCTGGCCCACGAAAATCAACTATTACAAGGTAGAATACACTATCCCTATGATTTAGATAGAGATTGTCAGGTGAGGAGAATTGGCATTTGTCATTTCTCTCAATGTAATTACAGTACGCTTTTTACTCGGCTACTTCGTGGCTCTTACCTTACAAGACTGCCCTGTAATTCATAATATAAGAGTCGATTAGAAGAGATCCTGAAAATAAGTGTTGATTAACAAAGAATCACAAGGGTTATCAGGGTTACACTTACACAATATGCAATTTTGAGCTATGTCGAAATAACTAGCATTATTTAACACTTAGCAGTTCTGTATCAGTTTCAATCCCCTACAAAGCATTCATTTTTTGCCCCATGTGAAACACTGTATAAAAGGCTCCAAGGGCATCTCTTTCCCTAAGCCAATTGAACTTGTCAGGTGAACTAGCTGCTTTCAGAACCGCGCTTTATTGATTCTCTCCAGCTTTGTTTACATTGATCAACAGAACTTTATGCCAACAAAATGAAAATTGCTGCTTAACAACTTCAAGAAGAACCTATAAGTAGCCCGCAGAGGACTTCTCCTATTCCCCACTAACGCTCTGTAGAGCAATTTACTACTTTAGAAGTATGTATTCAGCTGATGTCAACGCGTCCATAAACGCACACTAGTGTCTTTCTCCCTTTGTATGGCTCTTCTATCAGTAGAAGCTAAGGCTGCACTACACAAAAAATTAAATTAGAAATTTGATCATGTGGCTTGAAAAGTTTAAAGATTTCTAATCCGCGTAAAAAAAAATAATGGAAGAAAAGAAATACACCGTGCATTTTAAATGTAGTAGAAGGTTCTTTTGAATTTATGCACAAAACATATGATGGAATATAACTTGCGACGCATAAGTAGTCGGCTGTATGAGTAGTCTACACGGAGGACTAAATTGTTTTGAGCTCATAGTGGTACATCTGAATGTTAGCCACCGTAACCGCTGTGGAAATCCTCAGGGCGCTCAGAAAAATTCCACACACCAATTCTCTTAAATCTTTATTGCATTATACTACACTACTTTTAATTGTATATTTTTTTTATTTTTGCTTATTAGCTAAGGAATGTAAGGAAGAAGACCCTGATCCAGAGGAGTGGCAACTTCCTGGTGGATTCCACATCCCATCAATACCAATGTTTAACCCACCGAGAGTGCCAAGTTGTTATTGATGATGAACTGAACCAACCAATCAAGACGGGAAAAAGACCTGCGAAGAGTGGCTTGTGTACTTGTCTAACGGAAAGACGGAGCAGGAAGGTTTTAACCAGAGCTTTCCTCACTTTTATTAACCTCATTTCTCGTAGTATGTGTAGATGTTAAAGGAAATTCGCTACATTTGCCTATAAAATGTCGTTTTTTTTTTGTTTTTTTTTTTTTACAATTCCTTTAGGGGTACCAACCTGGGAAAGAAAAAGCAACACATCTGTCATATCCCCAGGATGTGGTAAAAGTGTATGGTAAAACTTCACATCTAAGAGCTCACCTGCGTTGGCATTCTGGGAACGTCCGTTTCGTTTTACTTGGATGTTCTGGGCAAAAGTTTAGCGAAGTGATGAAACTACAGCGACAACAGAAACCACATACTGGTAAGGAATGCTGGGCATTTTGGATTCTTTAATAAAACTCATTTTCCAGTCACGCACCGTTCCTGTTAAAAATAATTTGGTCTTGTGTCTCCGATCTCGGTAAAAATTTCAGCCACCTAAAAACTTGTTTACACATTGAGCTGCATTGTACCTTCTAATTAAAGCTGTTCTCTAGGAATAAAGTTACAGACCTTATGTGGATTTGTGGGGCACTTTCCATTCATGGCAGTGAAGGAAATATTAATGGACAATGTCTGCAGAATGTACTCCTAGAGTAATTACACAGATATCAGAAACAAGTTAAAATTGTTGTTTCTGATGCAATTTATGTATTTTGCCGTTGGGTGAAGCTCAACCAAGTAAAGCTATAGATGTAGGTCCCTAAAGATGCTTTCACTCGGAAAGCTGATGGTAAGGATTATCACAATTGGGTGCCGTATGCACCGTTGTGTTACCCCTGGCCAGTACAAAGTGTTCCCCTACTAGTAAGGAGGCGCTGGCAGGTCCTGGCTAGTGAAGTAATTTGAAGTGTTCATTGCCTGCAACAGGATCCTGGCACAAGCCATAGCAAACGCGCCTCGGTGTGGTCACCCTTTTGACCCCACACCCACTTGCTGTGACGATGGTGAAGGCAATCAGAAAGGAACTCTATTTGTGGTGTATGCCTTTGAAATAATCCTTCTTCTTTCTGATGGACATGGAGAAGAAAAAAAGGTTTTTTTTTTTAAAAAAAATGCATTATTTTTAAAGCTAAAAACTGTTTATTAAACTGCCTCCTAATTGCATGTGTATAAGGTTCCTAAAGAAAAGCTTAGAATTTTTCTCCTTTGCAGCATTTCCAAAACAAAACCTGCAACAAAAAACACAATGGGGGTCAATTTGTATACAATTACATCTGCCCTAGCTGGAGTTAGAATTGCAAAATAATCGGCAAGTGTTAGTCATGAGTGTTTGCAGGTTACAGTGAGGGAACGCCTTGTGTTTCGGGAACGGAAACCTTGCGCTCCATGTACTGCAGAGAAATCGCTTAGGGTGAAGACACACACGGCGTTTTTAGGCCGTTTTTGGGCCGTTTCAGATCGTAAAAACGCATGCGTCTTTGAAAAACGCATGCGTTTTTTGAAACGGACCGTTTTTGACAGGTTTGAGAATTATCTATTCAAACTGGCAAAAACGATGCGCTTTCTAAAAACCCATGCGTTTTTCAAAACGCATGCGTTTTTTAACGCATGCGTTTTTAAACGATCTGAAAACTAAAAACGGCCTAAAACCGCCATGTGTGGTTTCACCTGACAGTCTGGATAAATTCCCTCACTATGTGCATGTTTTTAAAACCATATTGCAGAAACGCACTAAAAAAAAATAGTACTTTAATCCTGCCAGCTTTGGACTGGCATGAAGTAGCTCCGGGCGTTTCCCATTGCAGTATATCAAGCTTTAGAGCTACTGAAGATTATTTTAAAGCTCGATTTGTGTGTTTCATTTACATTCTAAGGGAAAGCATTTTATATATTGTCTGTTTCCATCAAAAGGTGAAAAGAAGTTTGTCTGTCCAGAGTGTCCAAGCGATTCATGAGAAGTGATCACCTTGCCAAACACATTAAAACCCATCAAAATAAGAAAGGCATCCATGCCAGCAGTGCTGTATTGGCATCCATAGAAGCAAAACCCGATGATACAATTGATAACTGCGAAGGTACAACCTTATCCTTGCAAACATTCAGCAGGGGTCTGTATCCGGCTGCTGGGACTGTAAATACAGGCACCAGCGGTCAAGATCTCCTCTCCAATTGCAGAGATTCCCCTACAGCTTGTCAAAGTTCTGGAAATGAGGACAATTGAGTAACTATCACACGACACAACCCTATTATTGTGTTATTTTTACAGTAGTGAGGAGGAAAAAAAAAAACACACAAACCTTGTTCTTGAGTTCTTAGATATCTTTTTATTGATGTGCAAACTTTTTTGGATGACAGTAAATTGTGTATATAACGACCTGAAATGCCTTACTTTGTATGCTATTCCAAAGTATGAAGAAATGGTAAATATGCATGGCTTTTGTAGGTACTTTTGGAATCTAGAATTGATGAAATTTACCAACGTCACATACGAGTATAATAATATTGAAAGGATATGGTAGGCTAACCAAATGCATCAATCGTGTGGTTTAGGTAAAAAAAAAAAAATCAAAAACCGAAAAAAAATTAAGAAACATGTTGGTTTATCTATTGTAAGATAACAAAGTGATGGGGGGGTTAACAAAAGAAATTTCTAGTATGGTATGAGATTTTTTGTTTTTTTTTCGCTCTCTCTCAAATGACTGGAATTTTTATTATGCAAACGACAAATCAGGACAATTCACAGCACCCATAATTCCGACTTCGGTTATCACCACAGCTCAACCAACTTTCCAAAATTAAAACAACCCATTGTTTTAACATTGTTGAACCTGTGTACACAATTTTAAATTTTTCTCTGTTTGGAGGAAAAAAAAAAAAACACAATCTACAACAAAGTTTTTACTGGCAGCAGCCCCTCTGTCTGGATTTGTTTAAAAGATAAAAGCCATGCGCAAAAGATAATTTGCCAAAATAAACCAAATCTTGTCTAAAGATTGTCGAAGTCATGGAGGGCAATAAACCAGTGTAGAAAGCTTTGTAGGTTGCCGCATTTTTTTTTGTTTTCTTTCCGAATGGTAAGTTTTTTTTTGCAAAGCACCCAACGTTATCGAATACTGGTGGACCAAAATAGTGAACTGTTTGTCATTCAGCAGCACATCGATTGTGAGTACTATCGGACATTCAAAAGCGTTGTAAATGAAGTAGGTCTAGCATATGCAACATGATCAGAGTCCTTTCCATAGTGACGATAGGAGGCAAAAACAATTAGTCATGGGTTAAGGGGAAAATACAGGGGTGGGATTTTTTGTTTTTGTTTTTTTAAAATTAGTTGGTGAATCAGCATTTAAACAACCTATTTGCTTCTACCCATTTAAAAATTGTATGTATCTAATACTAGTGTACCTGATAAATGTATATGTTTTTTTATGTTGCTGTATTTCGTTTTATTTTTTAATTGTTTATATTTTCAACTATAGAAAAAGTGTACAAATACAAAAGTTACATTGCAGGTATGTTGGTCTATACCATTTTTTCTAAGACGTAGCGTAAGCAAAAAAATAAAAAATTATGGAAAAAATAAAAACTGACAGCACCTACAACAGTTCACCTATTTACCAGTCTCATTTGGGTCTATTTTTATTGTTATGACCACTCCGATTTAAGAAAGACTTACCTGTTAAAAAGTGTATGTTTAAAAGGTATATATCAGTGTGGTAGTTTATTATAAAACACTATTTTCTCTTCTTTCTTTTTTTTGTTTATTCTTGACTTTGTGTTTTCATCTCTGAATATATTGTGTTCCAAATATAAAAATCATCTAGCATTATAATACTTATCCTCAACACGTTGGCTCAGCGCAGATGGGAAGTTAAACTGCCTTTAAATCACTGGAATGTAGTATTATAAGAACAAGTATAGATCACACATGTAGTTGCTTTGCAGATAATGGAAAGTTTTTTTTTTTTTTTTTTCACTTAATGCAATTGGATCAAGCTTTTTTTTTTTTTTTGGACATTTTTTCAGTAAGAGTTTTAGTTAAGACTTTGGTTAGTCTGAGTATTGAACGGGTAGGAATCCTCCAGCCTCAAAAAATAATGGAGGTTCGGGTCATCGTGAAAAAAATGTGGGCTTCTGTAATGGACTCTTTGGTCTTAAAGGAGCTGCACACGGCCATAGGCCACAGTCCCCGTGTCGCCGGATTTATCCACCCGAATCCCACACAACTGATATAACTTGGCTCTGTTCAGCTGTGTGGGGAGCAGGACACTAAATCTGACGGAGCTCATACAGTGAGTTTTGTGTATGCCAACCTTGGACTACTGAACTGACTATTATGATACGCCAAAATACGTTTGCTTAAAAACCACAGAGGTGGTTATGATCTTCAAAGACCGAATTGGGTTTCAAGATCAATTTATTCAATGTCTTCGATTCCGCTATGTAAAATGTCAAATTCCGCCTGGCAGTGATTTTTACTTCTAAAACTGCTTTGTAGTGGTTATGAGCCGTGTGTGACACAACTGGCGTGATGGACTGGATTCACACCACAAATTCTCAGGAGGTGGCAACTCCAAGTATAAACTGCCCCCACCAAGCACCAGGCACTAGTATCACTGCATAATTTCCCTCTGTTTGGACTTTAGAGCTGTCAGTCAAGAACCGATGGGAGGGATGTGAGGCTTACAGTGCAGGCAGTCCAGGGCATTGAACATGTGGGACCTACCTCCTCTGGCACCCCAGCTATGATGCCAGGTGCATTAAAACATGGATTTCTGTTGATACCCCTCCTGTAGACCATCGCCTCAGATATGTTTTCACTGCTCTGGATGCCGTTCTTAGAGCTCAACCCTGCTGCCAGGCTTCTCAAATGCCCTGAAGGATGTACCCACTAATTTGCCATCGTTATCATAATTACGTTTCACGGTGGGCGTTATACATATAACCTGACCCTGTACACACAGATTTGCAAAATAAAATGTCAAAAGGATTTGGTTTGTTTGGAATGAGGAGGAAAAAACAAAGTCTTCAGAATGCGGAGATGGGGGCCTGTGATGATATGTTGTAGCTGTTTTTTTTGTGTCGCTCTGATATTAACAATTCCCCTAATATCCTTCCCGCTACTGCTTCATTTTTTATCTCTGACATGAAATTTCAGTAAAATTATGTTGTCTTCCCCCAAATAAAAGTCCACTTAATTTAAGGGTTTTTTTTCCAGTGATTTTAAATGAAATACACACCACCTTTTTTAATAACTGTGAACGTCATTATTTTTTTCGTTATGTCAGCACTTTGCAATCCGATACGATCACCCAATTAAGCTGAACGACCTTTTATAAAGTTGTATATGATGTGAAATTGCGTCTTGTACACTCAATTGGCGTCTTTTTCTTTACCCCACCCTCCTCTCTTCCATGTATTTTGTTTCTTGGTTTAAAATTTATACTCCCATGATTTTTTTTTTTTTTCCTTCTGCCATTTAAATAGGTTAAGATTTATGTCTCGTTTAATACATAATGCATTTTTATAATTGCTCCTTGTGTTTCGTTATGGTATATTTCTGTAATATGCAGTAGGTGGAATTTTGCTGCATAGGTGAGATTTAAAGAAATAAAATAATAAGTACAATCTGTAAATCTGTAAACGGTTTTACTTATATCGGCTTTTGCGTTTTTATTAAATTGACTGTGTCCGTTTCGATTTAATATTCCTTGTTGATGTTAAAGGGAACGTTTTTAAAATGACCCACACTAACTAAACATCTTTGAAAAAAAACCTACATACAGAATCTATGCCATACTTTTCAACCGTGCCTGTAGAGTTCCACAGTCGGGGGCTCTACTGATCCATGGACTCGCATCACCTGCACTATGTGCCGTCCTTGGGATCAGGTCGCCACGTTCAGCTTCCATGGTGCACCCTTAGGCCTTGGCACATTGTGTATGAGGGAGGACTTTTGGTTCAATACGTAAATACGTTTTACCATGATTGTTTATGATCTGGAGCGAGGGCCACATGGTTACAGTCTACCGGCACAACAGTTGGTGCTTGGTCCCAATTACAAGTATTTCAGGGTAAACACATATATGGACCCAATTCTCCGGCTGTTTGAATTGCTACTCTAACACTGCGCGTGAATGTGGCCTTCAGCCGTTGTCACACGATGCGTTGCGTACAGCTTTTTTTGATTAGTTGATGCATTCCAAAGTCTTCAGCCTTGATCACATGATGAGGTTTACATTGTGTTTTAGCAGATGCAGTGGAAACAAAACGTAACCTCAGCAAGATGATCAAGGCTGAAGCCTTTGGAATGCATCAAACTAATCAAAAAGCGTGACGCAACGCATCGTGTGAACCGGCCTGAAGGCACATTTGAAAGTGGTGACACAACGGAGTTTCAAAGCACCCTCGTTGTTTTGTTTGGTTTTTTTTCCTTCCCTAATTTTTTTTCTTCTGTAAGTATACTTTACCTTCTTAAAGTTTTCTGGTGAGGACCTAAAGGAGACCGGGGCATAACCTGTAGAGGGTAATATAGTGCTATTTGTTTGAAGTCAACAATGATTTTCGTGCCTGGGCAACATCTTCAGTGCCTTTGAACAAACCCTTATAATCCAATTCATCCTCACACTTTTATTGCTTCCAAATATTTCACATTCTATTGTTTCTGTCTAGGATAAAGGCTTGTCTAATTTTATCCAACAACTCCTTAGGGTGAAGACACACATGGCGTTTTGGCCGTTTTATACTAAGTGCGTTTTCAGATCGTTTAAAACGCATTTGTCCGTTTTTCATTGCGCAATTTTGGAAAAACTGACAACAAAACGCATGCGTTTTTTAAAAAAAAACGGACGTGGTTAATGCATGCGTTTTTTACGATCTTGAAAACGCACTAGTAAAACGGCAAACCAAAAAAGCCAGGTGTGTCTCCCTCAGGGCGATTGTCCACACATGGCGTTTTTTGGTCTGTTTTTAAAACATCACGTTTTTCAGTCTGTTTTTGGCAGTTTACCATGCATTCGTGCTTACAAAACTGTTTGTCTATTAAGATAATTGGGGAAAAAACACCATGTGGACATCACCCTAAAGGTGTTTCCTAGGAAAGGCATTCTTGTCCTAGCCACAGGATATATAACTGATAGATGTGGGTCTGTTATGTTTCCTATATTGTAAATGAAAACTTCTTGAAATCCATTTGAAATGGAAGCCTCGGGAAGAACTTCTCAGAGCAGTGTGACGTATATGGCTGTGACACACAATGCGGGATAATTCAGAATAGATATGTCCTACTGTACCTCCTGTGGCTTGTGTCTGACAGGCGCCTGTAAAGTGCTATATTTTGGGAAACTTAGTAGAAGCTACCTCACAAGCAGTGCCCCATGCTTTCCTACTAGTTAAATGAAATATCCAGTCACAGCTGATCATTGGGCAGATTACTTACCCGGTCGTTCGCGATCCAGCGGCGCGTTCTCTGGCTGTGGATTGGGTCCAGCCGGGATTCATCAAAGCAGTTCCTCCGACGTTCCACCGTGGCGCTGCTGCGCTGAAGTCCGCTGGAATGCCTCGAATACAACGGCCTATCCAGGATGAAGGTAAGTGTAAATTTCGCAACACAAATTTTTTTTTAAATGCAGCGGTTTTTTCACAAGTTACGCGCGGGGTTTCGTCGATGGCCCACGCCAAGGTTACATTGCGTTTTAGCAAGTGCAGTGGAAACACAATGTAACCTCAGCATATGATCAAGGCTGAAGCCTTCGGAATGCGTCAAAAACACACCCAAAAAAAAAAAAATCCCTGACACAACGCGGACTTAAGTTAAAAGGAACACTCCAGTCAAAGCTAATTCATTGAATACTACATGACCATGTATTCCTAGAGCCTTGCTTGACCCAAGCATTCTGCTCCTCCCTTCAGGCCCTGCACAAGGTTTAATTCAATGAATCAGCTGTGACTGGATAGTTCATTTAACTAGTAGGAAAGCATGGGGCAGCTGTGAGGTAGCTTCTACTAAGGTTTCCCAAAATATAGCAATTTACAAGGCGGCCTGTCAGACAGCAGCCACAGGAGGTACAGGTAGGACATATCTATTTTGAATTATCCCGCATTGTGTCACAGCCATATACGTCACACTGCTCAGAAGGTTATTTAGTCTCTTCCTGAAGGCTTCCATTTCAAATGGATTTTCAAGAAGTTTTCATTTACAATATAGGAACATAGACAAGACCCACATCTATCAGTTATATATCCTGTGGCTAGGACACGAATGCCTTTCCTAGGAAACACCTTTAAGGGTGATGCCACACATGGCGTTTTTCCCCAATTATCTTAATAGATAAACATGTTGCAAGCAGCTGAATGCATGGTAAACTGCCAAAAACAGACTGAAAACGGATGTTTAAAAACAGACCAAAAACGCCATGTGTGACATCGCCCTAAGGAGTTGTTGGATAAAAATTACACCAAGCCTTTATCCTAGACAAGCAAACAATAGAATGTGAATATATTTGGAAGCAAATAAAAAGTGTGAGGATGAATTGTTATGGATTATATAGGGGTTTGTTCAAAGGCACTGAAGATGTTGTCCAGGACACGAAAATCATTGTTGACTTCAAAACTAATAGCACTATACCCGTCTACAGGTTATGCCCCGGTCACAACTCCTTTAGGTCCTCACCAGAAACTTTACAGAGGTAAAGAATGACTTACAGAAGAAAAAAAATTAGGGGAAGGGAAAAAAAAAACCAAACAAAACAACGAGGGTGCTTTGAATTGCTACTCTAACACTGCGTTTTAATGTGGCCTTCAGGCCGTGTTCACACGATGCGTTGCGTCACGCTTTTTGATTAGTTTGATGCATTCCAAAGGCTTCAGCCTTGATCACATGCTGAGGCTACATTGTGTTTCCACTGCTTCTACTAAAACACAATGTAACCTCAGCATGAGATCAAGGCTGAAGCCTTTGGAACGCATCAAACTAATCAAAAAGCGGAGGGTGAAGACACACCATGGCTTTTGTTTGGACGTTTTTACTAGTGCGTTTCAGAGATCGTAAAAAACGCTGCATTAAACGCATCCGTTTTTTAAAAAACGCATGACGTTTGTTGTCAGTTTTTCCAAAATGCGCAATGAAAACGGACAAATGCGTTTTAACGATCTGAAAACGCACTTGTAAAAACGGCCCAAAAACGCATGTGTGTCTTCACCCTAAGGAGGTGTGGATAAAAATTAGACAAGCCTTTATCCTAGACAAGCAAACAATAGAATGTGAAATATTTGGAAGCAAATAAAAGTGTGAGGATGAATTGGATTAATAGGGTTTGTTCAAAGGCACTGAAGAGTTGTCCAGGACACGAAATCATTGTGACTTCAAACAAATAGCATATTATACCCGTCTACAGGTTATGCCCCGGTTCTCCTTAGGTCATCACCAGAAAACTTTACAGAGGTAAAGTATGACTTACAGAAGAAAAAAAATTAGGGAAGGGAAAAAAAACCAAACAAAACACACGAGGGTGCTTTTGAAACTGGTTGTTGGTCACGTTTCAAATGTGCATCTCAGGCCGGTTCACACGATGCGTTGCGTCAAGCTTTTTGATTAGTTTGATGCCTTCCAACGGCTTGCCTTGGATAATCTTGATCACATGCTGAGGTTACATTGTGTTTTAGCAGATGCAGTGGAAACACAACGTAACCTCAGCATATGATCAAGGCTGAAGCCTTTGGAATGCATCAAACTAATCAAAAAGCGTGACGCAACGCATCGTGTGAACACGGCCTGAAGGCCACATTCACGCGCAGTGTTAGAGTAGCAATTCAAAGCAGCCGGGAAGAAATTGGCCATATATGCGTTTACCCTGAAATACTTGTAATTGGGACCAAGCACCAACTGTTGTGCCGGTAGACTGTAAAACATGTGGCCCTCGCTCCAGATCATAAACAATTCAGTGTAAAACGTATTTACGTAATTGAACCAAAAGCTCCTCCCTCATACACAATGTGCACAAGGCCTAAGGGTGCAGCCCATGGAAGCTGAACGTGGCGACCTGATCCCAAGGACTGCACATAGTGCAGGTGATGCGAGTCCATGGGATCAGGCCCCCGACTGTGGAACTCTACAGGCACAGGGATGAAAAGTATGGGGATAGATTCTGTATGATAGTTGTTTTCAAAGATATGTTTAGTTAGTGTGGGTCATTTTAAACGTTCCCTTTAATGAGCATCAACATGGAATATTTAAAATCAGAAACGGACACAGCAATTTAATAAAAACGCAAATGCCGATATAAAGTAAAACGTTTACAGATTTACAGATTTGTACTTTATTTTTTTCTTTAAATCTACCTATGCAGCAAAATTCCACCTACATGCATATTACAGAAATATACCATAACGAAACACATAGGAGCAAGTATAAAAATGCATTATGTATTAAACAAAGACATAAATCTTAACCTATTTTAAATGGCAGAAGGAAAAAAAAAATCATGGGAGTATAAATTTTAAACCAAGAAACAAAATACATGTAAGAGAGGAGGGTGGGGTAAAGAAAAAGACGCCAGTTTGAGTGTACAAGACGCAATTTCACATCATATACAACTTTATAAAAAGGTCGTTACAGCTTAATTGGGTGATCGTATCGGATTGCAAAAAAGTGCTGACATAACGAAAAAATAATGACAGTTCACAGTTATTAAAAAAAGGTGTGTATTTCAATTTAATCACTGGAAAAAAAACCTTAAATTAAGTTGGACTTTTATTTGGGGGAAGACAACAGAAGTTTACTGAAATTTCATGTAAAGAGATAAAAAATGAAGCAGTAGCGGGAAGGATATTAGGGGAATGTTTAATATCAGAAGCAGGACACAAACAGCTACAACATATCATCACAGGCCACCATCTCCGCATTCTGAAGACTTTTGTTTTTCCTCCTCATTCCAAATCAAACCAAATCCTTTTGACATTTTATTTTGCAAACTAGTGTGTACAGGTCAGGTTATATGTATACGCCCACCGTGAAACGTAATTATGACAATGATGGCAAATTAGTGGGTAGCATTCATTCAGGACATTTCAGAAGCCTGGCAGCAGGTTTGAGCTCTAAGAACTGCTCATAGCCAGAGCAGTGAAAACATATCTGAGGCGATTGTCATACAGGAGGTATATCCAAGAAATCCATGTTTTAATGCACCTGGCATCATTACTGTGGGTGCAGAGGAGGTAGGTCCCATCATGTGCAATGCCCTGGACTGCCTGCACTGTAAGCTCAACAGTCCCTCCCATCTGTTCTTGACTGACAGCTCTAAAGTCCAAACAGAGGGAAAGATGCAGTGAGACATTAAGTGCTCTGGTGCTGGGGGGGGCAGTTATACTTGGAGTTGCCACCTCCTGAGAATTTGTGGTGATGAAATTCCATGTCCATCAGCTCAGTTGTGTCTACACGGCTCATACCACTTACAAAGCAGTTTTACAAGTAAAAATCACTGCCAGGCGTAATTTGACATTTTACATAGCGGAATCGAAGACATTGAATAAATTGATCTTGAAACCCAATTCGGAGCTTTTAAGATCATAACTCATAACCACCTCTGTGGTTTTTAAGCAAAAGTATTTTGGCGTATCAATAATAGTCAGTTCAGGAGTCCAAGGTTAGGTGCACACACAGAACTCACTGTATGAGCCTCCGTCAGATAGATTTAGTGTCCTGTTCCCCACACAGCTGAACAGAGCCAAGTTAGATCAGTTGTGTGGGATCCAGGTGGATAAATCCAGGCGACACGTGGACTGTGGCCTATGGCCGTGTGCAACTTCCTTGAAGACCAAAGAGTCCATTACAGAAGCCCACATTTCTTTTCACTGACCCGAACCTCCATTAGTTTTGAGCTGGAGGATTCCTACCTGTTCAATACTCAGACTAACCCAAAGTCTTAACATAAAACTCTTACTGAAAAATGTCCAAAAAAAAAAATAATTGCTTGATCCAATTGCATTAAGTGAAAAAAAAAAAAAAAACCCTTTCCATTATCTGCAAAGCAATCTACATGTGTGATCTATACTTTGTTCTTATAATACATACATTCAGTGATTTAAAGGCAGTTTAACTTCACCATCTGCGCTGAAGCCAACGTGTGAGGACAAGGATATATAATGCTAGATGATCTTTATATTTGGAACGGACAAATATATTCAAGGAGTATGAAAACAGCAAAGTCAAGAATAAAAAAAATAAAAGAAAGAAAGAAAATAGTGTTTTATTAAACTACCACACTGATATAATACACTTTTAAACATACACTTTTTAAAGGTAGCTTTCTTTAAATCGGAGGTGGTCATAACAATAAGAAATAGACCCAAAATGAAGCTGGTAAATAGGTGAACTGTTGTAGGTGCTGCAGTTTTTATTTTTTTCCATAATTTTTATTTTTTTTTGCTTACGCTACGTCTTAGAAAAAAATGGTATAGACCATACATACCTGCAATGTAACTTTTGTATTTGTACACTTTTTCTATAGTTGAAAATATAAACAATTAAAAAATAAAACGAAAATACAGCAACATAAAAAAAACATATACATATTTATCAGGTACATGTATTAGATACATACAATTTTTAATGGGTAGAAGCAAATAGGTTGTTTAAATGCTGATTCACCAACTAAGTTTAAAAAAACAAAAACAAAAAATCCCACCCCTGTATTTTCCCCTTTAACCCATGACTAATATTTGTATGCCTCATATCGTCACTATGGAAAGGACTCTGATCATGTTTGCATATGCTAGACTACTTCATTTACAACGCTTTTGATGTCCGAGTACTCAAAATCGATGTGCTGCTGAATGACAAACAGTTCACTATTTTTGGTCCACCAGTATTCGATAACGTTGGGTGCTTTGTCAAAAAACATTTAACCATTCAGGAAAGAAAACAAAAAAAAAAAATGCGGCAACCTACAAAGTCTTTCTACACTGGTTATATTGCCTCCATGACTTCGACAATCTTTTAGACAAGATTTGGTTTATTTTGGCAAATTATCTTTTGCGCATGGCTTTTATCTTTTAAACAAATCCAGACAGTGGCTGCTGCCAGGTTAAAAACCTTGTTGTAGATTTAGTTTTTTTTTTTCCTCCGAACAAGAGAAAAATTTTAAAATTGTGTACACAGGTTCAACTAAGTTAAAACAATGGGTTGTTTAATTTTGGAAAAGTTGGTTGAGCTGTGGTGAAACCGAAGTCGGATTATGGGTGCTGGGAATTGTCCTGATTTGTCAGTTATGCATAATAAAAATTCCAGTCATTTGAGAGAGCGAAAAAAAAATTACAAAAAATCTCATACCATAACATAATTTCTTTTGTTAACCCCCCCATCAACTTTGTTATCTTACAATAGATAAATACCAACATGTTCTTAATTTTTTCTGGTTTTTGATTTTTTTTTTTTTTACACTAAACCACACAGGATTGATGCATTTGGTTAGACTACCATATCCATCTGTCAAATATTATTTATACTCGTATGTGACGTGGTAAAATTTCATCAATTCTAGATTCCAAAAGTACCTACAAAAGCCATGCAATTTTACCATTTCTTCATACTTATGGAATAGCATACAAAGTAAGGCATTTCAGTGTCGTGTATAACCAAGTTACTGTCAATCCAAAAAAGTTTGCACATCAATAAAAAGATATCTAAGAACTCAAGAACAAGGTTTGTGTGTTTTTTTTTTCCTCACTACTGTATAAAAATAACCACAATTAATAGGTGTGTCGTGTGATAGTTACTCAATTGTCTCATTTCCAGAAACTGTGACAAGCTGTAGGGGAATCTCTGAATTGGAGAGGAGATCTTGACTGCTGGTGCCTGTATTTACAGTCCCTAGGCCGGATACAGACCCCTGCTGAATGTTTGCAAGGATAAGGGTTGTACCTTCGGCAGTTATCAATGTATCATCGGGTTTTGCTTCTATGGATGCCAATACAGCACTGCTGGCATGGATGCCTTTCTTATTTTGATGGGTTTTAATGTGTTTGGCAAGGTGATCACTTCTCATGAATCGCTTGGAACACTCTGGACAGACAAACTTCTTTTCACCTGTTGATGGAAAAACAGACAAGATATAAAATGCTTTTCCTTAGAATGTAAAATGAAAACACAAATCTAGCTTTAAAATAAATCTTCAGGTAAGCTCTAAAGCTGGGATATGACTGCAATGGGGAAACGCCCGGAGCTACTTCATGCCAGTCAGAAAGCTGGCAGGATTTAAGTACTATTTTTTTTTTAGTGCAGTATGGTATTTAAAACATGCACATAGTGAGGGAGATTTATCCAGACTTGTAAGCGATTTCTCTGCAGTACATGGAGCGCAAGGCGTTCCTGAAACACAAGGCGTTCCTGAAACACAAGGCGTTCCTGAAACACAAGGCGTTCCCGAAACACAAGGCGTTCCCGAAACACAAGGCGTTCCCGAAACACAAGG